>ML788235.1:0-39476 GCA_009831015.1 Picea engelmannii
GTATTTATCATCCTGCTACCCTTACTAACATCCTTGAAAATGTAATGGAAATACCATAAGTGGCTGGGACCACCCCTCTTTTTATGAAGATTTGAGATCTTGTAAGATTGTGCATATCTTGTATTTTCTTGATATTAGTGTAGTTGAATTAGGTCATTCCTACTAGTATTTGCATGGGTGATGGCTAGATTGAGGTGCATATAATTTGTGGTTAATTGGTTCATTGTCATGAGATATTTTGCACCGTGTTTTGCATTCCTTGTCAAGGGCAATGTGGGCATTGAAAGCAACTATAAATTCGATGACTTATAACCATATTAATATTGTTAAAATTCATGTTTTATAATTCCTCCGTGCAACATTATTAAGGTAACATTTTACATCTAACACACAAATATGTAATCAAAATAGACATGTCCATAAAAACCCTTATTAACAAGTCATTGATTTTCATTCCCTACTTTGTGATCCTTCTACAATCACAAGGTTAACATGGACATTGGTTTTTAAGTTTCTCTACATTTGTTTGAAAGGAATTGCAACTAATATAAGGTGCATTGAATCCCCATACACAAATTTTGTATTATGTCTTTCCATTTGACACACTCGTATTATTGTGTGAATGTGTACACACATGGATACATATAAGCATTATTGTTGATGTTGGGGCTAATTTGTGAGCATAATGACTACTTAAAATAATATATGGGAATCTTCCTCAGTTTTCTTAAAAAATACAAGGAAAACTATCCATTTTATAATGGAATATTATTTTGAATATTGTGTAAGCATTTCTTTAAAAAAAAAAATGGATAAATAGGCATGTCGTAAATACTTAATGTGATTATGTATAACAAAAATTTTCTGCTAGTCATAATAGTGGTTGGTAACTCAAAGGGACCCATCCAAAATCAAACCTTTTCCAAACTAGAATGGGGGTTCTCATGGTGACTAATGCCTTGAAGCAATTCATTCATATTGAATAAGATAAATCACTACATTATCGTGTGTGTGTGTGTGTGTGTGTGTGTGTTTTCTAAAGAAATTTATGATATAAAACAAAAAAGAATGGCATTGATCATGTTGTACTTGCTAGAACCTCGCCAAGCTTTGCTTCACTGAAAAACATTCATCCCCCAACTCTACCAACCCCTCATCCCCCTAAAGAAAAAAACATAACTTAAAAACAAAGGAAACAACAATTAAAAAAATAAATCTTTTCTCCAAGATGGGTTATTTTCCCTTGTGCTGACTCCACCATTTAATTTTTTCTTTTGAGGTGTAGGTTACATTGTCAATCCACTTTTTTGTATTGAATCTTGTACATATTGCAGCGGTTCGGTTTGGGTAATGGGCATCGAGGAGAGGGAAAGATGGTCGAGGGATGGGAAAGTGGGGAGGATGGGTGGGTTAGGGTGATGAGGTTGTTCATGGGTTGGGGGATTTGTTATAATTATTTATTTTTGTTTAATAATTTAATTTTTGTTTTTTATATATTTAAAAAAAATTGTGTGTGTGTGTGTGTGTTTTAAAATTTGCTTGTGTGTTTGCTTTAAATTGTTTTTTTAATTTTATTTTCTTTAAATTGGAAGGATGAGGGAGTGAAAAAGGTAGAGGAGGGGGAAAGAAAAGGGGATAATGGTGGGTGGGTGTAGTCCCTCGACGCTACATCAACTAAATCGACAAGAATATCCTAAAGAAGTGGGGCCCTAGATATTGAGTTATTACATTTCTATTGTAATATCAGTGTTGTCATTATTTTTCGACTAGACCCTTTAATTGTATTTGCATCCTTTTTCTCCTATATATACAAAGGAGACCTAGTTTTAGAGAGCATCTCATCTTATGCATTTATTATATTGTAAAAGGAGGTTGCCCCCTCAAAGAGACTTCTCATTCATTCTTCTATATAATTCTCAAGGTTTATAGTTACTTCTCTTTCTATTTTTATGCTATTTGGGTGTTTGTTGCATAGCATTTGGTATCAGAGCATGTGATTGTTGGGTTTGGCTCCTTCAAATGAGTCATCTTGGTATTTTTTATATAACTTTATTTTTTGGTAGTTTCAAACTATGAAATGTTTGGGAAATTGAGGAGACAAAGTGAAGTACCTATGGTCATTTTTTTTTTGGTTCAGTATACTTTTAGAGATATAGGTTCTAGAAATTAGGGTTTCTGACTAGTCCTAAAATTAGTCTCAAGCAAGTAATTTTGGTATTTTTGCTATAAATTGTTTTTTTTGGATGTTTCAAATAGTGGTTTTTTTGGGATATTGAGGAGACATATCGAAGAACCTGTGGTAAAAATTTCAGTTTTTGTTTCATATAACTTTCAGAAATACAAGATGTGGAAATTAGGGTTTTTTATTAGTCCTAAAACGAGTCTCAAACATGTTTTCTTGGTAAAATTGTCATATCTGAAGGTGGAAAATTCCAAATTGAGTGCCACTAGCTTCATTGGAAAGAAGATATAACATAGTGTTTGAGGTCCAATATTAAAAGTAGATATGAAAAATTGGACATGTGACCGGTCATACGAGTTTTTTCTCTTGAAAGGGACAAAAACAACAAGTTTTGGGAAAGTTACCATAACCAAGGAAAATTTTAAGGGAGAAATTTCACCCATAGGAAAAATTAGAGGGTTCCAAATTTTGATTAGCCAGTTTTTTTGTGTTGTAATATTTTTTTATCATTCACCTACAATTTATTTAAAAAACAATTATGTATAGAGAGTTAGCCCATGATTATTTATGAGGGAAAGGGAAAATTTTATTTTTCACCCCTTAAATTTAAGTTTCAACCTTCCATTTGCCTGATTTCTAGAAAAATGAGGATTTATGGTAATTATTTATCCCTCCATGTTTGGTATATATCGAGCTTCATTCTTTCATTCACCCCAATTTTGTGATATGGGAACATTTGCAACCTTCCATTCATTCGATTTCCAAAAAAATGGGGACTTCTAGTAGCGATTTTTCCCATCCCATTTGGTATATATCGGGCTTCATGCTTTCATTTGCCCCAATTTCATGGTATGTGAATTGGGTATTTGAATTTATCAGTACGATTTATTGGTGGATTTTGAAGGGTATTCAGATCATTGTTAGTCCATTAAAGGTTCATTATTTTGGATGGCACCTAAAGCAATCAAAGGTGATGAGTATAGACGAACTACTGATATTTGGAGTGTGGGATGCATTGTTCTTGAAATGTTCACTGCTTCATAAGTTATTCTCTCACATACCTTTCCAAAATAAAATCAATTCACATGTTGTGCCAATGTATTCAACATGTTTTTAAAAGTTAAGTCATTTGCATACACCCTTGGACAAAAATGGATAATGCCTGGCCTACCATCTTTCATATTGTGTAATTCAACAATGGTACTCCCTTACCAAATGACATATCTGATGTGGTTAAATATTTTCTTGGAAAATGATTTCAATCTAATCCTAAAGAGAACCCAACTATCGCTAAGGTAAGATATTTTAAATTCCCAACCTAGAATATGAATATGTATTGAATTAAATTGTATAGTTTCCTTTCACATCGATTTTACATAGTGTCACAAAATCGTATTGCTTCTTTAAAGATATCACGCATGTTACATTTATGATTAGAAATTAATAGCATTATACTAATACAAGTCTGAAAAGTAACTTGTTCTGTAAAAATTGTGTATAGCTTATAAGACACCCATTTATGTAGATGGATATCGCATGAAAGGGTAATCATGCATAGTAAGCATTGAGAGTCGAGAATAGTTGTTAGATATCATGTATCTAAAAAGGGTCACAATTGTGTAATATTGTGAATATACATGTTTGAAATGCTTGTTATACTTCTACATTTGTTATATTTCAAATTAGTATGGTTGAGAGTTTCAAGTAGGAAAATTACTTGGAAAGAACTTGTGAAATCCATAGATGGTTGTTATTTTGGGAAGAAATGATAGACATTGGGATTTTAGTAGCATGAAAAGTAATTTTTTATATCTCGATAAATGTAATTTTTTGTAGGTCAATTTGTGTGAAAGTATTATGCTTACTCATATCACTACTTGTATTTTTTTCCTATGATTTAACAATGTATTTTTTACTATGTACTTAGTTGTAAGTCAATTTGTGAGAAAATACTACACATAGTCATAGCGCAACTTGTATTGTTTTTCCTATAATCTAACAATCTATTTCTTATTATAGTATTTTGGTACTAAACCATTGAGTAATGAACCATTAAGAACATCAAAGAAGACAAATTAAGTTGGGATTTAAAGATAAAGTTGACAATGGGAAAGAAAAATTATCCAATTTTGACCTAAGGTGGGTATTTATACTATTATCACAATGAGACTCCCATGCTATAATACTAAGTCTTAGACTTAATAAGAGGGGGACTGTAAAGGATCACACTAAGTGTCCCCACCTTAACATGCTTTGTCATCAAATCATGGGAAATGCACAACATTTCCGATGTAGTTTTTAGTCTCTCAAGTAACATATTTGGTGGAGAGACCTTTCCATTTGATAAATTTGATGTAGTTTTTAGCCTCCCGAGGAGCACATTTGGCAGAGTGTCCAACATTGCACAATTATTCTTGAAATTAAGGATTCATTCTAATTGGAGGAAAACTTTTATTTCTTCATTTCTAATTGGTAACTCAATTGGTGTGCCAATGAGAAAGCCAACCTTTTTCTTTAGAATGTATCAAGGGATATAATTGAGAGCATAGGATACTTCATCTAATTTTCTTATTTTCTGATATGGGCCTGAAAGATGCAACAAGAGCTTGTATTTTCCCTATTGTTTGTGATTTTCTTTCTTGTGTGGTTGGAGTTGAAAATAGACCCAATCCTTGATATGAGAGTGGGTGTCCACTGCATATTGATATACAAACGACTTTATCATGTTTTGAGCAATAGTGTAAGCCTTCTTGAGTTCTATTGAAATTCATGTTGTATTTATTATGAAGTGTTATATGTTGCAAGGGACTTGGATGGAGTTTGTAAAAGGTCAATCATGGAAGAAGGGGGATACCCATAGAAAGGCATAAATGGACACATGCAAATTGTGAAATGATAACATATATTTTATCGGTATTCTATTAAGGTAAGTGGAGCTATTGAGACCATTTTTTATGATTATTCCAAACAACATTCAATACATTCTTGAAGAAATTTGTTCATGATTTTTGTTTGGCCATCTATTGAGGGTGATAAACTATGGACATCTTGAATGCAGTGCCAATCTAAAATTTACCTATGAAATTGGGATTCCTTGATCCATAAATGGGGGATTTATATCCCACTTGCTTCAATAATATAGATCCTATGCAGACGTATTTTTTTTATCTCTCTTTCATACTTGTACATATGACTTTATCCGTAGAAAGTACAATAGGCCTTTGTTCCTATTTCTCTGTACAAGGATATGTGTTCTTCTGATGGCTACAAGGCATGGTATTTATGCAATCTCGGGTCTGGATGATTGGTTGGATCCTTTCACCGTGTAACTTGCACACAAGAAAACATATGAAAATGCAATAGAAAATTCGTGTTCCCACTGAGCCAACCAATGATGGGTCTCTAACTCTAACACTGGGAATTTTGTATAACCCAACTTTCCAGTATTCCAATTAGGTCTCTTCAAGAGATTTATGGAAATGTTTTGTGGAATCCAAATCTACTTACAACCCCTCTTCCCTCTGCCTTTAAATTGTCATTGTTGGGAGCTATAGACACTAATTAGTAAGGATATGACAATGTGCTAAGAAGTATGCTCTATATATAGTTTCTTACTAAATCAAGAGTGAACTTTTATCTAGACCAAGAACTCTACTCTCATTGGTTATTTCTCTCTTCTTTATATTTGAAAATTCTGAGAGGCATAAATATTGACTAACTAGAATTTTCCAGTCCTTCAATACTATTGGAGGCATTCAATTCTTCGACATGATTGGAGGAATTCCTCTCTTCTCCACCATTGCTATGTGTGTCAATCTCCAAACAAGGAAAGCACAATCTTTTGCTTATTCTAAATTGATAAATTACAACGTGCCATGGAATTCCCTCCAGAATCACATTTCTTCCCTCCCTAAAAATTCAAGATAATTTCTTTAGTAAGAACTTGAAAATGTGAAGGTCAAATCCTACTTCCATCTATTGCAACTGGTGTACAAATCCATTTCAATTTTCCTCTCATTCACTTTACTTCATTGGAAATAGGAGAGGGTGATCATGTATCAAATATTGTTGACACAATCACGTTCACAATAGAAAACAACTAGTATTTCAAGTCGTCCCTCAAACAGATTGTTTAGGCCATCCATCAAACAAATTGTTGCAATAATATGTGCAAAATGGGACCTCAAAATTTTACACAGATCTAGGCTAACCACTAGGAATAAAACAACAAATTTTTTTCATGAATAATTACATAAATTACTATAGATACTTACCAAAAAAATAAGGGACTCATACCAAATTTATGAATTAACTTCCAAGGGATGCTACAAACAACATAATAGATGAAAATTTTGATAATTTTATTGTTGAGGAATTGGTGGAGTTGTTGGAAAGGGTGGTTTGTTGTAGAATCCATTCATTTCTTTCACATGAGAATAAATAAGAAAAACTCCAATGTCTTGATAGGAGAGACATTATCTTGGCTAGGAAAAAATTTCAATGCTTGATTTAATGAGAAATACAACAATTTGTGGCTTAAGTTAATATATTGAATTCCAGATACAAAACTCCATTGAAACATACAACCAAGAAGAAGGTATAACCTAGGTATGGATTGAGTCGCCCAAGCAAAACAAAAGTTGACCCGGGTAAGTGAAATTCCCAGGTAGAGCCCAACAATCTAAAAAAAAAAAGAAAAGAGGAAAAAGAGATAGATACCAGGGAATGGAATTAGCAACCTAGCTAGAAAGAAGCAACAACTCTTTTATTTCAACCATATATTTCCAATATCAAACTAAATCCTATAATTTCCATCATAAAGCTATTAATGCACTTCATTTACACATAGAGAATGAATTATCACACCATAACATAACCAGACATTAATTTAACATGAACAAGAACAACATCCAACACAACAATCAATGAATGAACTCAAGAATTTTTACCTTGGAAACCCAAATGGGAACACCAACTTTGAATGAAGCTCAATTTCTTCATTTCGACAATTTATTTTACAATGCTTTCATGACTCTCTAAGTATATTCCTCTCTTTTCCAGCAAAAATCCCTTTGAGAGTGAAATTAATGAAAAAAATAGGGAGAACCCTTCACTTCGCATTCCTTGACCTTCTCTCCTATTATATTTTTCTAATTTCATTTAATTCTCCATTTTTTGTATCATTTTCATTTTTGTCTTATTCAAATTTTACATTTGCATTGTTCTATATAGTTTTATAACCCTTCTTAATTGTCGAATTGGCTTGCAAGTACTGATTCCTATTCCCATTCATTGGTATGGATCCATTTTGGATCACACCTCCCCATTAAGAGGCTTTTTGGTCTCCAAAAACTCAAGGAAACCAATTTGGATCAATGTGCCTTCAGTCTAGAACATGGCTATAAATATTTTCCTAGATACAACTATGTCTTTGGTTTGTGGCTCTATCTACTAGATCTGGTCCTCGTTATGGCTCTAGCTCTGTATGTTGTCTCACTTGTTGCCATAATACAAAATTCTACTAACTGACTCTCATCTATAAGCAATCTTTAAATTTGAAATCTGGACTCAACATTCATTCCCATATCTCTCTCATTCTTAGAGGTAGTCCATATTGACAATAATGAAGGTAATTCGAATGCAGGTCTTCTTGTTCAGTGTGATCCCAACACATTTTCGTTAAGAAAAAATTCCATGAGGGAAGTGTGGTTGCATTCATCTTCTAGGATCAGTTGTTTCCCTTCATGGAAATGACTCTTTAGTGTTTTCACATTCTTACAATCACTCTTGGAGTTCTCCAAAACACCCCCAAGGTCATTTACCTTCATGCACAAATATCTAACACGTCTCCAATAAGGGGTTCTTCGTATGCAATGCAATATCAAAAACAAGAACTGGACATTGATGCAAATTACTAGTACTTGAGTTATCATCCAATTGAAGATGTATTTTTGGAAGTACTAATCTATGTAAAGACTATCCTTCTTACTAATCTATTTTTGGATCGAAACAAAAAACTAGAAAATATTGAATACAAAATTGGTAGTTTCATGCTAAATGTTAGAACAAACAAAAAATAGAGAATCCATTGCTTATGTAAGAATGTGGGAAAGTGGAATTAAAAGGGGAATGCATGAAATTTGACTTAAAAAGGGGACTCCTAAAGGAAATTAGAATACAATAATAGATATTTTGGGTTTGAAAAACTTACAAAAATTGTTGGGGAATAGGGTGGAACCTGGTGCGAAACATATAGAAAATTATGTAGATAATCGAAGAGGGAATAAAATTTTGAAGACAAAAGTGGTGTCTAAAGACACCGTTACAACACTTAAGCACAATGCACTGTGATCAAAACATCACAATGCATATTGGAAATTAATATCACCATGATGATAATGACCCACGGGGTCTGTTATTTATCTCCTTGAGATCTAACTAAATTCCATGAAATCGAAAGGATCTTGTCCACATATAATCGTTGGTTGTTAGAGTTGAATCCGTCAAATCCATGTTGTCTAGTCATATCAACAAGGATGCTCGACTCAACTGTCCATGTGTCCAACTCATTGTCGATTAATGGGTTGTTTGATCCATCGCTCGACTATATTCAACTGTTGGTCATTGTCTGATCGACATATTTTTCAACTACTTGATCGACTGATGTAGAGATCAGTTCGATCGCTCGACCAATTGTATCGATATGTAGGTCGATTTCTTGACTGAATGATTCTAGGAGAACTCTGATGAACCATCAAGGCTTGATGTTCCAACAACCCCCATTTTACACACCAAAATGTCACACTTGAGTTTCACAAGTGTCACAAAGTGACATATGCACCTTGTTAAGTGTTGCATGCACTGTTGCAAGTGTTGTATGAATCTTACCAAGAGTCACATTCATTTTTATGAGTGTCACAACCCCTTGACACCATGAAAACATTTGCCACAATCCCTAAGTCATGTTGGAAGAACAAGCCCCATCATTTGAGAATCAAAACATACCTTTTCCTTGGAAATTTTGACCATTTTGGGGAATTTATGAAGGGTGGCGTCCCCCTATACATGTTGGTGGAGTGCCACTTCATGTGTTGGTGCCCTCTTTCCATGGTAGGAGAGCGCCACTTTATAGGATGGTGCCCTGTGTTCAAATCTAGGGAGTGTCAGTCTTTTTAGAGGGAATCATGGGATCCTCCACCTATTTCTAAGGGCCAAATATCTCGATTGTGTTTGATCCCTATGTTATGGATTCATCTTAGGATCAGATCCAAAACTTAAGGATCCATATCCTCAAGCATATCCTTCATTTTCTCATGGTGTTTGCATCTCTCAAAGCCTATATATTGAAGGTATTTCCAAGGTGAAGGGGGGGACAATTGAGGTATCAAACCTTTGATCTTGGGAGAAGCATCGACATTTTGATGTCAAAATTCATGCAAGGGCTGGAAGAGGAGAGCTTGGAGAATATTTTTTCATCATCAAGCATGCTTTGTAAGTGACTTCTTTGGCTTTCCAATTAATGATAACTTGGCTTATTCCCTTCAAGTTCATGTGTTCTACATTTGCTTGTCTATTTTCATTTCAGTCTTCATATATAGATCTGTGTTGTTTAATCATACAGATTAGGAGGAAGATTTCCTTTTCTAGTCTTTGCAGGACTTCCATTGCATTGAGGAGCTTGGAGATCAAGTCTAAGGATTGGAGCAGTGAGGACAAACATCACAACAAGGTATGACACATTATTCTTCTCTCTTGCTTGATTGATTGAGTTATATATATAGGGATGTCAGAAACCATTTGTTTACTTCTATCTTTGGACCAAAGATGGGGGTCTTGGTTCAAAGAAGATCTTATCCTGTCCACAGGGTAAGATTTCTCACAACAGAAAAATGGTGACTCCACTAGGGATGGACTTTGACTAGACTTTCCTTTGTTTCATCTTAGATCCTTTATTGTGATTAGATATTTCTTTTTTTATGATTTTTTCTGATTTATTTCTTCTTCCATATTCCTCATTGAAGAGTTTACAAAGCCATTGACTGAGTCTCTACTGAGTTTGAGTTGTTAGAAGTCATTTTTTTTTATTTTTCAGAAACTGGAACTCCCCTGGAGTGTATACCAGGGCACAATTAACTGATTGGCGCTCCCCTAAGACTGCTAGAGGATGCCATGGCACTCTGTCTCTTTTATTACAGGGGTGTCAATATCATCTTTTAGGTGGATTTTCCTATTTCTTCCTTGTTCTTCTCAGTCTGATTTTGAGAGGCATTTTTCTCAGAGTCTCTTGATTGTCTTTGACTTATTTTTATTAAGAATTTGACATTTATCACTCATTTTCATTTCCTTCTTTGAGTTTGTAATTATCTCCTAGTTGTGATCCCCTTGGGTTAACAATATCCCTTGGTTCATCCTATATTTAAGTTCTCTGATCTTCATCTCGTAAAGATTTCAGATTTCTTGATTGTTTAGGAGTTTTCACCAACTAGAGTTTGCAAAGGTTGTTTGGTTTTGAGTCTTTCTTGTCTTCATTGAAACATATCGCTTTTATTAATGATTAGGAATCTCTTGTTTGTCACAACCCAGTCTTGAATATTGTTTATTTTTTCTCATGTTTTGAGGATTTTCATGAGTATTTGTCTGCTTTCTCCTTTGCATTTTTCGAGCCCTTGATTGAACAAGTCATCTCGCATTTGTTTTCTTCCAATTCTCACCTTTTTTTAGTGCTCTTTGTTTAATTGTTTGTTTGCCTCATATTTATTTGTGCCATACATAGATCTCTTTCATTCCATTTTAAAGTTAAGAAGAGAAAAAATTTGCATATCTCCTTGCATACATAATCAAACAAAGAAAATTTTTGCATTCTTTAGGAAATCTGTTTTGGTACACTTTTGAAAAAGAGTTATTGTTGCATGTAAATTTCAGTTTTCAGAAACATTCCTTGGTATTTTGGCATTATATTGATCCCGTAAATTAAAAGTTCCATCATCTTTTGTGCTTGATTGTGTTAAAAAGAATATAACTCATCTCCTTCCCATACATAAAATTCATTGAAAAGAACGAATTGCATCTCATTCTTCTGCATTCTATTGGAGTCAAGTCTCTCTCACATCATCAGTTTCATCTTCGTGAACCTATTGACTAAAAATCCATTAAAATCAACCACACACTAATAAAATCAATCAGAACATTTTTTGGTTTTATCACACCAACAATAGCACAATATTAGGGTCTTTGGACTAGGAAAAGTGAGTAAATAATTCAAGACTACTAAACAGACTATAGATCACTAAAGAGTGAACAAATCCAACTTTCGTATAAGAATAGATGAGAACCCCCTCTCACACAAGGGCCAAACAAAAGGTCACGTGTGGAAGAGTAGTGAATATTACCCCTCCAAATCTTGGCCAATCGTAGTGGAAAGATCGTATATTGGGGGTCCTTCCTGAAGTGTCACTGACTCATTTGGTCTTGGTACTTCATGAACTCTGAATACGTTCAGGGTCCTCTGGAGTCTACTGGTCCACTTTTCCTCAGTCCTCTGGAAGAATTTTGGACTTTGATATCCTACCCATACATTTGGTCCCAACTGTTGATTTTACCCACCCGAAGGCTGACTGCAAGTTGGTAACCTTAGTGGAATTTCCTAGGTATCTATATAGGTGACTGTGGGGGGATTCCCATGGTACCTGGGGAAGACATCGTATTGCACTCTCAGTACCCTTGGAGGGTGACCCCATGAAAGTGAGGGTTGCTTGCACCAAGAAGGGTTGTTACGTGGAGTTCAAGGTAACTTCTTCTCATTTCTTCATTGACATCTTGAAATCTTGTCTTCAAAAGATCCTTGAATCTATTTTTTCTTGCTTGATTTCTTTTAGTTTTCTTAGGAGTGTGTTTCTATGGATTTTTTATTTGACCTTCAGATCATATATTTCACAGTATACAAGGTATGGAACCTGATTTTCTGGAACCTCAACATAATGTTTCTTATGAAGGAATGATCAAAGATCAACCTTCTGAAACCAGGAGCGTCGCTCTTGGAAGTGGCCAACACATTGAAGAACCGATCACAACCTTCGTAGAAATCCTTGCATATTACGTGAATCCTCTTTTTACTAATCCAATTAGCCTACCACTCATTTATCCACCATCCACAAAATATTTTGATGCCTATTCTTCTTATAGATTACATCTCAGTTCCACCACTACATAATCTTTTGGTGTGGACCCATCATCTTTTGGTTTTCCTAAAGGACTTGGGAATTTATCTTGTTCCACAACTCCTGTAATTGATACTATTGGTGATTCATCTTTACCAGAAACATCGATGACCCAATTAACCCTGAATCAACCATTTGCACATACATCTCCCTTTGCACATGGGTCGGGTATTATTCTTGTTTCACTATTTCAAGACATGAACACACCAAGTTCTTTAATTGGTCGTACAATTGGTCAAATGGCCAGCAGTCAATTCATTCACACAACCACGATCACACAAGCTACTTAGCCTCCATCTCAACCATTGTAGATGAGTGCACCCTACATTGGAGGTCAATCTTCAATGGGAGGCCAACCTTTAGTTGGGGGGGAACCTTCAGCTGGAGGGAAATTTTTCACTGGGGAGAAACCTATGTGGTTACAATATAAAAAATATTGGGGGAAAGCTACTCCTGCAAGTTATTCTATCCCTACAACCATTGGCATGTATCATGTACATCCATGTCCAAGAGTTTCTAACCCTTTGTGAGGTCAACCTAATCCGGTGGGAAATCCTCTGCAAGGAACTTTTCCCTATCAATCCGTAAACCTCATGATTCTGACGTAATAGTCCCTTCAGACGCAGTACATGGGTGGAAAATTAGGACAACCATTACATGGGTGGAAAACCTGGGAATCTACCATACATGGGAGGACCATCTAGTTTTCCCATCTCGCTGCAACCTGGATTTGGTCCTACTGGTGTTTCCATGCCATATGGTTATCACCATTATCCACACGTTAACCGACAACTTCCATTATTGGCTATGTTAGATCTACCAGATCTATCACATTTGACAAACTATCCCATTCAACATGCCCCGTTTTGGCCCACCATCGCTGAAATTACCATCTGACATCCCATAATTGAACGAAAAACCTGGGGAAGATCCTAACAATCATGTTATGACTTTCCATTTATGGTGTTCTTCCAACTCTTTGATGGACGATTCCATTCGTCTAAGACTTTTTCAGAGAACAATTACAGGTGTCACAGCCAAATGGTAAATTGATTTGTCGGATAACTCCTTTGTTGACTTTAATTATCTTTGCATGGATTTCCTAATGCATTTTTAGTTGCTTATATGGTATGAGACCGGTACATAAATTTTGACCTCACTCTGGCAATCCTCTTCCATGCACATATTTGATTATATTCATGAGTGGAGACGATGGAGATGGTTGATTAAAGCTCCAATTCTGGACCAACTCCTCGCGTATTGATTTACAAAGTCACTCTTGCCTCCCATTGCATGTGATGTTTCTATGAGAAACGTTGTTACTGAGGAGAAGGATATTATTCGTGCATAGTATTTGGACTTGGTGTATTCTCATTCCATCACACTTTATGATTTTATCCCTAACGCTCCTTGTCTGTCGAACGATCCATCAAGACCTGCTCTAGAACCAAGTTTCATTTCAAACACCACAACTACTTCTACTCCCGATCAAACCTCTAAGGTGAATGCGGTCCAATCCACTTTATCTCAACAACTAGGAGGTAAGAAGAAAAAAAGGGTAAATCCAAGAAATATTTTGACCAACAGGATACTACAGAGATTGTTGATACTCAACCAAATAGGAAGGCTTAGTTTCCTTGCATGATTTGTGAGGAAGACCACTATGAAAAATACTTCCCTCATCATGAGGTTGTCGCTAAATTTCTGAAGGGTACCTCCCAACCTATTCAACAACAATGTCTGGTTGCACAAAATATCGTCCCTCTGCAAGGAAGTGACCTAGGTCATTCCCACCATGGGGATGATTCCACGAGTGGCTATGAGGTGTACATGTTTAAGAAAGTTAATGTAACAACTCAATAAAATACTTATGAAACTCCTCCAGGTGATCATACTAATGGAAAGGTTGTCAATCATCCCTCCACATCCACTCCTCCTCCATCTTCCACTCTTCTTCAGATTGAGAAGCCAATTTATGACGCAATGTTACGCTCGCCAAAGAGTGCCATTCGAAAAGTGACATTTAATCCAAATACTCATGTTTCCCAAAACTACAACATCGTTGAAGATTTGGCGCAAGCACCTTGTGCTATGTCAATCCTCAAAGTTCTACAACACTGTCCAAGTCAATGTAGAACCATGTTTTTATCCATTGGAGCTATGGATCTAGAGGAGTCATGATTATGTTTAATCTATATTTCTTTAAGGAGAGACTCTCCCACCACTTAACATTCCAAATTCGATTTTGGTTGAAGGAAAGAACATCCATTGCATTGTTTTGGATGAGAGAGCCTCCATCTGTGTCATGTTTTTGTCTTGTTGGAGAGCCCTTGGTTCCCCTAAACTTAGTGAGTCTCCTACCACCTTGAAATCGTTTGATGTATGTGGTTTCCAACCTCACAGAATCTTGCAATATTTCACTGAGACATTGAAGGGTAAGACTGTTTCAGTTGATATCGAAGTGGTTGACAAACCCGTGGATTACAATTTGTTGCTATATCGTAGTTGATTCTATGCGATGACTGCAGTCACATCTTTGGTGTTTCGTATGTTACGATTTCCCCATGAAGGATAAATTATCATTGTTGACCAACTGGACTATATAACTCCATATCTCCACAATTCTGCTGTGAATAATGTCCATTTTCTCGGACATCATAGTTTTGAGAGTGTAGGAGTAGGTCTCCTTAAGGATTCCTCACTCATGGGGGTTTTTCCTTTTCCTTCTCTTCCCACCCCGTAGGTTTCCATGTTAAATATGATTTTGACTCAGGTGCTACAATCCTTAGAATTATCTGATCCTTTGGTAGTACCTGGTCTCAATGAGTATAGTTCTTTTCCTGTGTCAAGTTCATTAAAAAATGAAACAGACGCTTACGAGCATAGTTCATTGTCTGTGTCAAGCTCGTTAAAAAATGAAATAGACCCCCCTCCATTCGAATTGAGTCTCACTCTGGATTGAATAATTGAACCTTGTTTTCCTCCACATAGTAAAAATATTCCTATTAGTAACTAGACTCCTAAACGAGGAAATAAGAAGATTCGTTGGAGGAAACAACATTTGGGGGGCAGGTCTCCAGCCTCTGGACATCATGCTAGAGCAAAGCCACTATCTTCTACCAAAGCAACCGAGGGAAAAACATGATCCATATTATTTTCGGCATGAAATGAGAGTGGAGATATAATAAAGAAATGAACAGAGATATCTCATATATCCAATAATCTAACAGAAATGTATCAGAGATGCAACCATAAAAATAGAGATACAGTAATACACAATTTTCTATTAATGAGCGAAAATGTACAAAGACTGTAAAAAATACAGAGTGAAAGATTCGCTAGAATGGTGGCAGCTTATCTCTGAGAAGAGATGTTTCCGCTACTCGCATTCGCAAGAAGACGATTTTACAATGAGGCTTCAAAGGCCTTTTTATCATAAATAAAATCCAAAACCCTAACCCCAGAAGATGAAAAACCAACAATTTTGTGGACTCCATTTTGGATAGTTTGGTGTATCAACTTCCCGAGTGCGTAACTTTGGCATACGATCTCTGTTTTGGGCGCACGATAGCTCATTGGAAAGGTATCGTTGAGGAGATTCATTTTGGGGGCTCAATAAAATACTTTGGACATCATTGAGAAGATTGATCCCTAAAAACCTTCATTTAGGCCCTCAAAATGGCCCCAGAAGTTAAAAACTGCTAAAAATAGTAAATTGCCAAAATTTCCAGAAAATTGTTTTGAGCTAGATGGAAAAGGTGGGTGGCCACTGACATCCACCTAGATCAATCCTCCCTTATTAGGAATAAATGGTCTCCATTGAATTGAGTTCTTGGGGAGAGGGGAAAGCGATTGAATCTTGGTGCATTGCTTGCCTTGCTGGAGACGTTGCGCTATGGAAATATGTCATGAACCTATTGCTGGGGAGGTTGAATATGTTCAACTAGTCGAGCTACATGAGATGTCTGGGTGCAGAAGGAATCTTTGCAATTTCCTGCATTCTTTTCGACCTGCTTCTGTTGGATAAAAGGTGCTTGGGCCGAGGCTATAGTGGTTGGAGTATCCTTTTATTCACCTTTTGAATAGATTGTGAAGAAGCTAAATTATGTAGTATGAGATACTACCTTGCGACATTGTTTAGGTGGGACAGTAGGTGTAACTACCTCTGGTATCCTGTAGATATCACCCCCCAGAGTAACAATTACACTATGGCATCGAGACTCATAGATAGCATGACTTTTCCACATATATGGTTGGCCCAAGAGAACATCACAGAAATCTAGCTGGGAAACATCACATAATACCTCATCCTTGAAGGGATGGATGTTGTATGACAATTGAAACTGCTGGCTAACATAAAGATCTCGTCCCTGGCAAAGCCACCCAATGTTGTATGGTTGCGGGTGTGGTGTTGTCGGCAATCCCAACTATTTGATGACCTCTGCTGAGATGAGACTTTTCTGGCTTCCTCTATCAACAATAAAATGCAGCGGGGTCCCCTTCACCCACATCTGTGAATGAAAAAGTCACTCCCCCTCTTCAGTATCTATGGATTCTTCTAGTTGAATTGTTGCGGTCAGAACAATAACAGTGGAGTTTGTGTCGATGATCTATCTTCTATCAATATTTTTTGAATCGGATTATGAATTAGGGTTTGTCTCCTTGTATTTGATCTTGGCCACCAATGATTGTTTTGAGTGACATTCATCGATGTTGTGCCAGGGGATTTTATGGAAATCACACCATTTTTCGGTGTCCTTCATCTTTCTGTGACCCTTCTTTTCTGGTGTCTTAGATTGGTTTTCGGGAGACTGTTTGTTAGGGTCATCTTATCATACTTTGGTTGTTGCGGATTTGTAGACCAGAACTCCCATTTTTTCTAGTGCTTAAATTTCTGCTTGATTTTAACAACATATCGATAAGCAACACTGAGTGATGCGATGCCCATAAAATCCATTTCAGTTTGGATGTATCTATGTAGAGCCCCACAGTATTTCAAAACCAAATGTCGTTCGGAGTATTTGATACCCAAATTGGTGCACAAGGTATGGAAGGTATTGGTGAAATCTTTAACTTCTTGGCCTCTCTCTTATCGCAGTGTGGTCCATCTCATGTACTAGTCCTCATAGTTTCCAATAGGGTAATACTGTTCCTTTACCGCATCCACAAAAAAATCCCAAGTGGGCTCAACCCCATATATTCTAGACTCCTCTATGGAAATTTTCTCCTAGTAATTTTCCCACCATGGTTTGACATGGGGGAGAGCCTTAAGGAGTGTGAAAGTGATATTTTCCTTGTCGGAGAAATTATAACCAGAGAAATAAGCTTCTTGCAGATTTGACCATTTTTCTAGGGCATCTGCATCTATCTGTCCTTCAAATATGGGAATATCAAAATTAACTTGTACCTTGAAAGGTGAGGTGCCTCCAAAGTGACTTCTTGATGAAGACGCTCATGTTGTTATTAACAAGTGTTGAAGGATGTGGGAAAAATTATCCATCATTTCATCCCTCTATCGCGTGAGAACTTGCTCAAGCAACAGATTAATAGAATCGTCTACTCTGTAGTTTTTCTTGTATTCCACCATGGAGGGTTTCTTGGGAATGCGAGAGTGATTTTCCTCAAGAGATACAAGCTCGAGACCCAACTTGTTATACTTGGACCTCGTCGGGGACATGCACTAAAAAACGATCAAGATCAGTCTGCTCTGATACCACTGATCCGGATTATTTTCGGCACGAAATGAGAGCAGAGATATAATAAATAAATGTACAGAGATATATCGAATATCCAATAATATAACAAAAATTTATTAAATATGCAACCATAAACACATAGATACAGTAATACACAATTTTCTATTAATGAGCGAAAATGTACAAAGACTGTAAAAATATAGAGTGAAAGACTCGCTAGAATTGAGACAACTTATCTCTGAGAAGAGATTTGTCTGCTACTCACATTCACAAGAAGATTCTTTTACAATGAGGCTTCAAAGGCATTTTTATCATAAAGAAAATCCAAAAACCTAACCCCGAAAGATGAAAAGCCAACAATTTTGTGGACCCAGTTTTGGGTAGTTCGGTGTATCAACTTCCAAGGGGCGTAACTTTGGCATACAATATTTGTTTGGGGCGCACGATAGCTCGTTGGAAAGGTATCATCGAGGATATTAATTTTGGGGGATCAATCAGAAACTTTGGATATCATTGAAAATCTTGATCCCAAAAAACCTTCATTTAGGCCCTCAAAATGGCCCTGGAAGTTTAAAACTACTAAAAATAGTAAATTGCCAAAATTGCCAGAAAATTGTTTTGAGCCAGATGGAAAAGGTGGGTGGTCATCGATATCCACCTAGATGAAAACACCTCTAGAGAGACACATTTCTAGGAGTGGTCCTCGTTGGGGTTGGTTCCCATCATAGCGTAGTATTCTTCTCTAGAACGAGCTTAGTCTTTGTTCTTTCTCGTGCTCATAAATACATGAGAATAGGTTACCGATATCAGTCTTTGTTCTTTCTCGTGCTCATGAATACATGAGAATAGGTTACCAAGTATACTTTTATCTCTTTTTCAAACTCGTAAAATCTATATGAAAAATTAACTCTTTGAAGTCTCCTTTAAGCTCTTTTCAGTTTCCCTAAACATGAAAATATTATCGAGTGAGCCTGTTTCCTTTCACACTCGTTAAAAGGTTTGAAATGGAATATTTCGAGTGGTATTTTGTCTCTTTTTCAGCCTCATGAGACTAATTAATAAAAATGAATACTATGTTCAAGCATGATTATAATATTTCTCCCTTGAATAGTTTTACACTTTTTTGGGTTTGGGAGACTAACTTTACGAAAAAACTCATCCATGGAGTCGTATTTAAGTTATTTTCAGACTCTCTAAACATGAAAAACCATTGATTTTACCTTCTTTGGGCTCGTAAAACTATGCATTGAAGGACCTATGTGAATCCAATCTCCAGGACCCATACAGGACCTAACTCCTCCTTCTTCAGGTTTGTTAAACATATGTTGAGGTACTGTTATGAGGAAAATATCTCTATGGCTAGGGGTAAACCACAACAAACAAAAATGAATGCATAAATAAACTCTAATCTCAAGTATGATATATAAAAAAATATGATAGCAAGACAAGATAAAAGGCCTACCTCGTCCAGATGTTCGATGAAGTCCACCGTTGAGCACTTGACCCAAAGCGAGATACTTGCAAATAGTCCTCAACAACCAAGAAATGAAAGCATATGGTGATAATATATAATGTTAGCACATTCAATAGCATAATCCATCAATAATCATAACAAATACACCCATGGAATAACAATTCAAATATTCGCAAGATATTAATTGGATGAGAAAAGAGTAGTTCTATTAAGATGTAATCAACAGAAGTGAATGAGTTACAAACGTCTGTGTCAACACAATTCAGAAACAAGAAACTAAGTTCCTTCCAAATAGGCCTCCACCACTTAAATCCTCCACTAAAGTCAAACTCATATCAGAGAGACAATGAGGTTATCAATCAATAAGGGAAGATCTTGGGGGCTGAATAATGTGTTCATACTTAAAGGAAAAAGGGATGCAGACTCAATGTGAAGTGAATAATTTCTCTAGAGTAACTTTGCTCTCAAATTTGAATTCTTCTCTCTCTTTTCCATAGCTCAGATTTGGCCCATTTATAGCCTTCAAGTGGAACTGAAGGGTCGATTCAGAATGTTTCCAATATATGGAAGGCCAAGGATCATTGATCTCATGACATGACATGGAAACTCGACACCATTTTTTAGTTTTGGGCACAAATCTCGATGTAGGCGGGTTGTAGTGGTACAACCTACGTATACACATGTTGTAATATAGGCAGGTCATGTATATGTGGAAAAATCACGTTTTTAGGTCTGGGATTTGCAAAAAGGGACTTCAAGTCTACATAGGGGAATGCAAAAAGGCCTTCTGTGAAAGATTGCATCAGGTGAGGCAAATATTTCTATAACAGATGACCCCTAATGTGTGAGGTCATAGGAGTATCTTCGATGGCCAAAATACATTATAAAACCCATAAGTGGAGTAATGGGGACCCAGCTGGGAGAACTAGTTTTCTCATTACAAACTATACTAACTTTGCATACATGGATGCCAATTTGAATTACATTGCAGATTAATGTGAAAATATACCAAACAATTGTCCCTGACCATGCATAGGAAATACAAAGGTGGCTACATGCCAAAGGTTGTCATAGTTACGGACAAGGCCTAGTAAAACCAATCTCAAAATCAATATGAAGATATTTGTATACAATAGAGTACAATCTGATATCCCATGATCACTGAAGTCACTGAGGTACTAGTCCAATGAAAGGTAGAAACATCTCAGGAAAGCTACGACTATACACCGATGTCTTCAAGTCTTCTACACAATCCGCCAAAGGTGCAAGTCTACATCGTGTGAATAAATGAGTTGAGGTTGAACACAATGAGACTTCGTTTGATTACCAGTCATTGAGGTATATCGTTAACAAGCATGAGACATCCTACCGATAATGAAAGTAGGTATCAAGGCACCGAGTTTATTATTACAAGTGTGAATAAAGGATTTGGGGTTGAAAACTTGAAGAATCCATCGATCAGGAGACATTGATGTATTCCCAACTGTCGATGGTGAGAGAACCTTCCACTAATGACTACAAGCCTCTAGGTACTCATAGGACTCTAGGTCTCATCTCTAGAATAGATGATATGAAGTCGATGGAAGGATACCTTTTGAAAGGAGAGAATTAAGGCATCTCTCGTCATTCAGCATGAGGTACAAAGCAAGATCTTGATGATTTGGAGGAAATCAGACGAAGAACATGTTCACGAACCAATGACCCTTTGTGTCTTCTGCGTGTGCTAGGTGCAAGCGTTACATGAAAAAGACCCTCTAAATAACAACCAATGAGGAAAACTGTTGAAAAAGGAGAGGAAACCACCAATAAGGCTAACGACATCCAAGATACTGCATGAATCCCAATGTGTGAATAGATGTATTGTCGTCGAACACAAGGGAAACCACCCAGTCAATGACCAATGATGAAATGTCGATTGTTGGGTTCAAGGTTACCTACCAATGAGGAAAGTAGGACCAGGGTGTGCAATAGGACTATAGCTTCACATGATTCTGAGACAGGATGAGGGTATGACCAGCATGCAAAGTCATGAGTTCTGAGGAATGGCCAACACCGGTTGATAGACATCCTTTGAACAAGAGCATGAGACATATGCAAGACTTTGGTAGCATAGACTCAATGATGAAACCTTGAGATGTAGGAGGCATCAATCAAACTCTCCATAGGGACTAGAAGAGTAACTAGTCGGAGGAGTAAACTCTTTGTAACGAGTTGAGCTTCCTAAGGTCATGCTAAATCCAAAATTATGATGACAAGTGGACTTAAAAATTTTGTCCTATGTTCAAAGGCGACATGGGTGTTGCCAATATAAGATAATACTCCCTTCCCGCCCGTATTTTTTTTATTTTTTCATAGTTAAATGAATGTTATGATACAGAGGAGGAAACCCGTGTCGCAAGTAAGCAAAACTATTTCCAGCAGTGGAACATACCTATGCTCAATGCAAGGAGGTGCATGCGAGAGATGGAAACCCAGGGGAATGTTCCCTCCTAGGTATAGGGTGTCAAGCTGCGAAGGATATAAACAAGGTTATGCTTGGTTGAGGATGCAAAAATGTTGAGGTAAACAGTTTATAACGCAAAGTGAGAACCAACAATAGGATCAATACTGCAAGCAAGGGCATGAGAGGCAATCAAAAATTAATGAAAAAACATTTCCTTTTTCGTAATCTTAGTCTACTTGGCTTGAAAAAGAGATAAATTTTCACCAAATATATGTCCTTTCAAATCCAATTTATGAGTGTGAAAGAGACAAGTTCACTCGGAAATATTTTCGCTTTTTGAAAACAAATCAGAAAAGAGATTAAATCAAACTCATTTGGGAGTCGTCTAGGTAAAGTTCAACATGTTTATGAGCAAGAAATGAGGTTCAACATAAAGTCATGTATTAGCTATAAGGGACTCCCGGTCTTACGGAAAAAAAAAAATCTATGCATGGGCACTGAATAAAGCAGAGGATCTAACTAGGGTACCCATGTTTGGTAAGTCTTTACCATTTGATAATGACACTACTAGTAGTAAATAGAAGGTTTCGTGTTGCTATAAAATGGGTTCGTACCTAAGAAATATGAGTGATAGTCATAGGATGATATAAGTGTGCATGATGGAATGGATACTTATCCTATATGTTGGGTAGCGAAAATACCTGTCCAAATTTACGAACGGGCGAAATAACATTGAAAACCGCAAGAATCCCTGGATAAAACTACAAAAACCAACTCAATCCATTGTCGTATTAGTCCATTATGCGAAAATATTATCCGAAACTATGCAAAGTGGGTAATTTTTTTTCTATAAATAGTAAAAAAAAAACAAATTTACTATACCATTTGTATTTTTTACCCAAATAGTGGATTTTGGACCAAATTACCTCTGAACTTCAACTGGTGACTGCGGGAGCTACAAGTGATGGAATCAGCGGTCATCTGGACCAGGTAATTCCTCTTCCTCTCCTCTTTCTTTCCAATGGATTAGATTTTGTATTTAGGTTCCAATTTTTAAGTTAATAGGGAAAAAATTAGAACTTTAGGTGTATGCGGGTTGATGTTCATCGGGTCACATATGCACATGATTATACATGGTTGTCTAAAAGACATCTAGCGTATACTCATATCTATACGCGACTTTGAATAATACAACCTGTGTATATGTCCGTAAACATTGTTTTTTAGTGGTTGCTAACTTAAACAAGGATTTTTCTCTTGCAGGATGGTGCTAGAGTGGAGGGAAAGGGAACATGAGGAGGTAGATGTTGTCGTGGAGAGATATCCAGGGGCCCAAATGGCCTTGAAAATATAAGGGTTATATAAGTTTTGGGCTATCAAGGGTATGAGATCCCAAGTGATATTGGTACAGTTGCTCGTGGATTACTGGGATCCAGATAGTGAGAGATTCAACCTTGATCGGCAACCATTAAGGATTGAATTCGAGGACATTTATTTCTTAACGGGGTTGTCGCATTGGGGTGAGGTGGTCAACCTCAAATCCCAAGGAGTTGAGAGTGGTATGAAAATAGAGGAATACATAGATGATCATTTAATTGCAAGGACTGAGAAGGTCGAGAGCCAACTCCCCATTCGAGCGATAAACAATCTAAGCCTCAAGATTGTTGTCCTTGTTTTGACATGGATCAAAGGATCAGCCTATTTGCACCAAGCATTGAGGTCACTTATGTTCTACTCCATAAAGTGATTGAGACCCACGGTGTACGATTGGTGCACCTCACTACCGACTAACATGAAGAGCCAGTTGAAATAATGCAAACAGGGTAGTAAGAGGAACTTTGGTTTCGCTTATATCTTGTGTAGCATTTTCTTCAAGTAGGTTCTAGGTTTGGGACCTAGAGTTGAGATCATTTCGCATGGACGTTATGATCCAACCATGGCACAATGGACCAAGGTGATGATACGACATGGGGGAGGTAGGGTGCCCACACCCTACAATGATGACTTCTTCTACTGGTGGAGACGACAGGTCATAGATATAGATGACTACCCTTATGCAAGGATCAACTTCATAGGGAACCCTGACATGCCATTACCACCAGGGACCGCCTACAGATACATAGGTATGTCAAAGTTTTTTAAATATTTCACTTTTTTTTTTTTTGTATAATAAAGAAAAAACATTTTTGTATGATGTTAAGTACTAATTAGACATTTATGTGACACAGACGTAGGTCCACAACGACCAAAGAGACTTCCACAACATCGTCGTATCAACGGGGAGATGAGGCAGCGAGAGGAGATGCAAATAGAGTCCTTCAAAACGTGTAAGGCAACCTGTCTCATTTGACACAAAGGATTCAGATGGTTCAGGAGGAGGATCTGTCAGAGGCTATGCAGCGACAGGTGGTATGCGTTCCTTGAGCTTGGGTGCGACTCTTTTGGCGTCTCGCAAACACCGTAGTTTGCTATCATGAAGCTCATCTACCGCCATAGACATAGATATCATGGCTATTGTATGATCAGATGTATATGTGTATTGAGGGTCTTAGCCCCAATTTTGTACTATAAACATCATATTTTTTGAAATATATATAAAAACATGGTTCTTCAGCTTTACTTATGTTACATTGTGTACATTGATGAGAATGTTTTATTTTTTTTAGTTATGTGATAAATGCTAATCTAAAACAAAATTAGCATATGCATCAGATACATAATTAGAAATCCTAGGTATGTTATGATAAGTAATAAAATCAAATTGTCATTCCAAAAGTTGTACCCATAGGAATCGTCGGAGTAACGTAGGGTCACACACATGATAATTGTCGTTCAACTAACATACTACTAACTGGGAGTCCAAGTGAACCTCCAAAGAGAGAATACCATGCGAAATGGCATCGTGCAAAAGTTCTATAATAGAAATATATCCGACCACATTATTCGTGGATGGCCCTAGGCATACGCCACCTAAAGACACCAGTAGACCCTCAGGTGAGTAAACAACCCAAGTTGCGGAAGCCAAGTTTTGTGTATGACGAATGGATCCTTTTGTGAATCCTAGGTAGACCGAAGATTCTGTTGACATATACCAACCAAGGGAAAACTCGATAAGAAAGCTGAAGACAATACATAAAGGGAAAAGATACACACACTAAATTACATTATTATACAAAGCGTTACACCCAATCTTGGGGCTCAAGCATAATATATTTTCAAATAGAGCCCATTTGTGGGCTCAACCAGCGTGTTCCCTTCATGATCTTCTAATTCGTAGGCTCCTTTTTCTAAGACACGTTGCATGATATAGGGACCATGCCACATGGGTTTGAACTTGCCTTCCCCCAGTGGTTCTTTGGATTGATCATATAGAAGGACCAAGTCACCCTCAGCATACAACCAAGGACAGACAAATTTATCATATTGGACCTTGACACGTCTTTTATTCACTTCGATAGTCGTAGAGGCATATCGGCGCTACTCATCCATACTCTCTAGGTGTACGAGGTGTCGTTCGAGATCGGAAGTGTCATGTAGGAGAGCAACTGCCAATCTAAGAGAAGGGATTTTTCATTCAATAGGTAAGATTGAATCCACACCATGTACTAACTAGAAAGGAGAAAAACCGGTGGAAGTCTTGACCGAGGTTGGGTATGCCCAAAGTGCGGGATATAGCATGATATGCCAGTCAGATTTTCTCTGACTAATAGTTTTCTGCAAAATTGTCTTGAAACACTTGTTCACGGCCTCTACTTGTCCATTTTACTGGGGGTAGTAAGGGGAAGAATTACCATGCTTAGACCCCAGTTTAGATGCTAGTTCTTCCATCATTTCATTCTAAAAGTGATTGTCATGATCAGTGACAATCTCACTCGAGATTATGAACCTGTATATAATTTGATTGAATACGAAGAAGGTGGCAATATTCCTATTGGATTTAAATGTAGGCATGGCCTTGGCCCACTTAGTAAAGTAGTCTACGACCATGATAATGTGTTGATGCCCCCCATCCGAAGTTGGGTTGCAATCCACAAAGTCCACTCCCACTTGGTGAAGGGACCGACAATAATGACTGGAAGGAGAGGGGCTAGATACGAGTGCATTTTCAAAGTGAACACCTGGCAGGGGTGACACTTCCTAACCACTTCAACACAATCTTTAAATATAGGCAGCCAAAAATAACCGACTCGCAAAATATTACGGGTTCTCGCAATCTCAGATAGATGACCACCATAAGCCCCACTGTGGCAATATTTTAGAATAGACTCAGCTTCTTCGTGAGTTAAACAACGATGCAAGATATTGTATACTCCTTGACGATACAAAGTTTCGTCGATGATAAGGTAGTTCTTATCTTGGTATCAAATACGTCGTCGGTCATCTCGCGAGAGATGCTAAGGGAACTTCAAAGTTTGAAGACAAAGAACATTGTCTCCATACTAGGGGTCGAACGACGAGACAAGGAAAATTTGTTCATCCACAAATGAATCAACATTATTAAAATCCTCATCTAATCAAGGGAAGTCAGATATTAACTCCGCAAACACTAGTGATTTATTGGATTTCGCAGAAGCGAAATTGAGATCGAATTCTTGTAAAATGAAGATCCATTTACTGTAATTTCCCCCTATGATATGCCTGGTAAGGATGTATTGAAATTGATTGACATCAACAACCACAATAGTTTTGCAAATCAATATATAATTTCGTAACCGTTGGACTACGTGAATGACATCCAAAGCTAGCTTTTCAACGTGAGAATATTTGAGTTTAGGACCGACTAAGTTTCGACTAAGATAGTAAATGACGTGCTCACGGAGCTCATCATCCTCTTGAACCAAAACCATACCCATTGTCTCTTCAGACATGGAAACATAAAGAAATTAATCTCTACTGTAGTCTGGTGACTTCAGTACAGTCGTCGATACCAAGGCTTTCTTCAAAGCATCGAAGGATTCCCTGGGCTCACTCATCCCAGATAAAAGGAGTGTATTTCTTCAAGAGACACATGAAACCCTTAGTAATATTGGCATAGTTCACTATAAATCATCGTAAGAAGTTAGATTTCCCCTATAAACCTTTAAGTTGTCGAATTGTGCACAGGGGAGGAAATCGAAGTATTGCCTCAACCTTTAATGGATCTACCATGATCCCAGTCTCAAAGACTAAAAATCCTAGAAGACGACCTGACCTAATGAAAAAGATGCATTTATGAGGGTTCAACTGGATGCGATAATAACAACATCTTTCAAAGAATAGTCGAAGGTTCTTAGGGTGATCCACTCTCTTACAGGAGTGAGCAGCAAGATCATCAAGATAGGCCTCGACTATATGCTTGAGATCGTGAAATGTGAAGGTCATAGCACATTGAAAGGTTGCTCCAGCGTTTTTAAGGCCAAAAGGAATATTCCTGTATGAGAAAGTACCCCAAGGACAAATAAATGTCGTCTTATGTTGATCCTTGGGTTTAATCTGAATTTGGTTATACCCTGAAAATACATCCATGAAATAAAAAACTTTTCTTCCCACACATTCGTCGAGAATATGATCAATGAAGGGTGTCGGGAAGTTGTCCTTAGGATATGCTTTGTTCAGTTCATGAAAATCCATGCATACATGGATGGTTCCTTGCTTCTTATTCACAGGAATGAGATTGGATACCCATTCAGTCAAGGGAACTGGGTAGATAAAGCCATCATTAAGCAATTTCTCTACCTTTTCCTTAATAGCAGGGGCCTTATGGGGATTGATAGGTCTAAGACGTTGTCGAACAAGATTAGCATCTGGGTAAGTTTTAATATCATGTTCGACAATTCGAGGGTTGATGCCTAGAATCTCTTCATATGACCAAGCAAATACATCTTGGAATTCCTTGAAGAGTTTGGTGTAGATCAAAATTTCCTCTGGTGAACAATCTGCATCGATGTATACATTTTCAATCTTGCCAGGGATACGAGAGATATCGATCGTGACGGTAGGTGAGATACTCACCATGTTTCCTTCAGCATAAAGTCCATGTGTATCAAGTGGAACTATGATGTGACCGACTATATCGCTCAAAGTAGATCTAAATTCATCTTGTTTGATTCTAGCAATCTTTGGGAGAAAACAAGAGTGGTGATGCATATCATCCCAATGTTTTTCAAAACCATTCATAGCCTCTATGATAGCTTCATCCGAAGGTAAAGTCTCATCGAGGAATTCATGTTAAAAAGATGATGAAGTGGCCCACACGGGATCCAGAACAGGATCCTCCTCGTACGTCTACGAGGTAATAGGATCAGGATCGGTGGAAGAGTCAAGAATAGCTTGATACGCTATATATGCTACCAATAGTGGCATGGACATTTCAGTATGTGACTGACCTTCACAAGATGCAGTCGAGGAAGGTCGGGTCCAAGGATCGTTAAAATAGGAAGTGTGGAAAGGAAAAAATCTCTCTAACGAAACGCGTTTACTGGACATGGCGTAAATATGGTGAACTGGTGCCATGAAGTCGAAGGTACCCATAAGGGATGAATAAATTCTGACACTGATGTTCTCAATTGTCGGCTGAGAATTGTCGACTACGGGGATTGATGATCCAATGGTTGCATTAGGGATAGCATATGCAAAGGACAACTGATCGATTGTCATGATCTTCCCGTCATGAGGAAAACAAAGAGTACGGAAGAGGAATGATATGATTGCAGTCATAACATAAGTCTGATTACATCCTAGTAATAATTTATAAACGAGGATCACATCAACCACCTCGACATCCACCTCTATAGTCTTCCCACCTAACTGGACCAGAAAGGTAAGAAGAATATTGTGAGGGCGGAAGGAACGACCGTCAAAATAAGTCAACATGGTTGGAGACTGAGAAAGAGTCGGAGAGTCGAGGGCTTTCCAATAGACTAGGGACGTCACACATGTTTCAGTTCCTTCATCAACAACAATACACTTGATGGTATACTTCGAGTAACCCAAATGGATTTGGAATTCCACATGGTAAGGAAAGTGAGGCTTCACATATGTGACGTCAAACTTGATAACTTTCGAACCACAAGGATCTAAAGCTCCTAACATAGATAGCAAGGCATTACTTTGTGAAGAACACATCTGGAGTACCTCCAGAGCTGACATCACACAAGGGGTTTGACCCAAGTCCTCAACAATAAAGTAATTATGGGCGGCTCTAGAATTAGGATTATGGGTAGAGTGCTTGAGTAATCCTTTTGGAATACGAGGTGGTGGCTCTGGTTTTTTGATCTGTAAGGGCGTCTTCAGAGGAGGAGGAGACTCTAAACTGGGTACAGTTTGTGGATAATTGTAATCGTGAGATGGAGTGGCTACATTAACCTCATATTTGACCATATTGATGCACAAACTATCACCGTCTTGTGTCAGTGGGTTTTGACTCCCACTCGCCACATTTACGGAATTCAAGGAGTTTGAGGCCATGTGTTGGTTATGTGTAAAATGATTCATCAGCACGTCGGGCGGTAGAGATAAAATCCTCATAGCTTCCGCAAGTTTTGTGCATAAATGGGTAAGGTGATCGTCTATACAAAGATTACAGGGAAATTTCAACTTCCGCCTTTCTTTCTTTCCCTCACCAGCATTATTATTAGTCTTCTCATTATTATGATCGTCCTTGGGTTTATTATTATTCTTCCCACCTCTATGATTATTATTACATTGTTTCTTCTTACTCCCTCTTGGTTGTTGGCTACCATTTGAGCTAGTCGATGACTGCATGAAGCGTACATCCTCTGATTGAGTGAGATTAGAGGACACATATGAAGTTGGCCCTCTTGCATATTGGTTTAGAGACAAGTATTTCAAATGTCTTATCACCGACTCTACATATTTCATATTGACGGAGCCTACAATGACATCGACATGCGGCCCGAGATTTTGTCTAGGGTCATAGTTTGACCTCAGTGCGTAAGGAAGAATCTCGTATAACATCCCAAACTGAGCATATATAAGATCTAACTAATTGGATTTAAAAATCACTTCTTCCTCAGAAGTAACCTCGGATGTAGAAACATCCCTCGAAATATAAGGTAAGAGAGATTTAAGGAACCACTCTAGAAAGAATTCAGGGGGTATATAGGCATTGATCAACCTCTTCCATCTACGCCACTCCTAGATGTGATCTGAGATATGAGTGGCCCTATCCTAATGAAATTTCGACATAATTTTGATGATAGCATCGTAATGAACCGACAATTAGAAGTGATTGAGGAAGACTAAAACTAACTGATTAAAAAAATTTCATGCCCCCCTAGGTAGCTCGATATAAAATTTCGTGGAAACCCCTGTGAGGGTGCATTGAAACAATATTAACCAAATATAATCATCATTAAGGGAATTTGAAGAGCACCGTACGTGAAAGGTGGTGACGTGATCACCAGGATCCTCACCAGTCCTTCCCTCGAATTTTGGAATATCTAAAGGAAGCTTAGTGGGGACGGAGGGCCATGACAAATCATGATGCATGAGGTCATTCATTAACTTAGACAAGCCTGAACGTTGAGTGTGTCCAAAAAAGGGAGGCGAGGTTGCGACATCTTGCCCCAAGCTCCCTAGAAAGATTGTGGTTGGGGAATCACAGCCCATCCAAGTTTATGGTAAGCACCATGGCCCTATCTGGGATTGTAAGACCCTCCTCTGGGTTGATTCATAAGGGGTTGGTTGGGCACCATTCCAGTAGGAATGTTCTGATGAGGGTTATAAAAACTATCCCCAGTTGGAGTGGACCCAGGTTTGGTGTTGCCCAAGGTGTGGAACTGACCTCCTCTGGGTGTGAATCTAGAGGATAAAGGTGGATTCATCATGCCAAACATGTTGGTCGGAATTGGCATAGAGGAGGTGGGTGTAAAGGATGGAACGTGAGAAGTTGCTTGTCCGCCAGGTTGGTTACTCCATCCAGAAGAAACAAGATTAGACTCGGGATTAAGAGGAGGAACGCCTCCAATGGTAGGATCATTTTGAGGGACATGAATGCCACCAAACGAGAATGGATTATGTGGAGGATTTGTGCCCCCAAGACCAATTCTAGTATTTGTACCAGCCATTGGGATGGAGTTTGAAAACTGTGATGTAAAATTCGGCATACAATAGGAAAAAGGACTAGAGGCCATAGGGATGGACTGAACATTATAGCCTGGTGAGTGACCAAGAGATTGTAACACACCCATGGTGAGGTGTCAAAATTGCATTCTTCTTAAGAAAATCAAAACCCTCATTTGGGGTCTCTATCCTATTCTTCTCTTCCAGATCTTTCTAGCCATAGTCTCTGTGTTATAAACTGAGCTCAAAGGTGGAAGATATCCTCTCCCAAGTTCTTTGGGTTCTTCCATCCATCTATACTCGCATATGATAGTGGGCTATGACCAAACACCAAGACAACAGGTGCCAAGAAAACCACTGCGTGAATCCTCCGGAGTGGAAAATATCTAAAGTTCACAATCCGACGTTGCATGTCCTTAGAGACTTTGATGACCTTGATTCACTTCGGGACTTCGACGTTCGGGAGTTTTGAATGCTCCAAATTATTTTCTCCCTGAAGTACTATGTACCTAGAGTTAAAGATCGAGTGCCACGCATCCCTTGTGATCGACGATTATGATCTACTTCGAGACTTTAGAGTTCGGGAGTTTTGAACACTCCAAACCCTTTTTCCTCTGAAGGACTTTGTACCCAGAGTTACAGATCAAGCACCACATGTCCCTCATGATCAACGACTCTAATTTACTTCGGGACTTCAGCGTTCAGGATTTTCGAACACTCCAAAGACTTTTTCCTCTGAAGTATTCCATACCCGAAGTTACAGATCGAGTTCCACGTGTTTTTCCTGATCAATGGTCTATATCTGTCCTTTTCCCCGCTTCGGGCGACTTGCAGTCAACGCTCCTCAGCATTATTTCTTCCAGAGTACCAATCCTATGAAGTAAGGGATCTCTTGCCACACTTCATATTCTGATGGACGGTTCTGATGAACTCCGGTGCTTCGGCCTCTAGGTTGTTGTGCCTTTATTCTTCAATTCCTATAGAGTGACTTTCACCCGGAGTAAATCCCCAGCCCCCACATATTCTGACAACAGAAAACGGGATGATTCCTTACCTTTGGAGCTTCGGATGAATTTCAGTCAATGCTCCACTTCCTTTCCTCCAGAGTTCTCACTTCCGTACTCCACGATATGTTGATGCATGTCCCTCTCAGATTGACAGTTGCGATTTACTTCGATAGTTTGGGCTTCGGGAGTTCTTAACTCACGTGACCCCACTTTCCTATAAAGTGGCTATCTTCCGAAATGGAATATCTGCTGACACCTGTCCTCAGTTGATGGACGAATCAGATGAACTCTGGCTCTCTGGCCTTCAGGAGTTCTTGTTGAACATACTCCTCTTTTCTCCCAGAGTTGGTTAGCGTCGGGCTAACCACAGCCTAAATATGACGGTCTGAGGGTATCTACATGACCCCATAGATCTACGACTCGTAACCTCTGTTAAAGGTTCCCTTGGGTCCTAGTGTGTGCCACTCTGAGAGGGACACCTGGCAACACCATTACTTGACACATGGCCCCCTCAGGATCTCAATGTTAATACATGCATCCTTGCGACGAATAGTCATGAGGGATCTCGAAGGATCCTTAGATCCATGGTCCACATTAACTTCGGGACTTCAGGAGTTTTGGTGTTACCAAACCTTTGTCCTCTCGAAATGGTCAACTTCAGGCTGACCATATCGTAGATCCGATGATCGGGATAGTTCCTGGTCATCCTCATATCTACGATAACATATTAAGTTTAGGACTTTGGGGGATTCACCTCATGTACGACGAATATGCTCAATTCATCAAACCCACGAAGTTTGAAGGGCTCTAAGGGTTAACACCTGCGTTCCTTCTCTGGATTCGACAGTCATGAAGAAATTTGGCTCCTCTCAAACTAATCTCATCCATTTGTCTTCCAAACGAAAGGATCTCTCCTTTCAGGGCTTGAATCCCGCTATCCTTCCTGAGCTTTGTAAACTCCTTGTGTACTTAGGTATTTTGTGCTATTTCTCCTGAACTTAACACTTAGAGAAATATTTCGCACACCCCTTGGGTTCATTTATCAACTCTAGAACTTAAGGGGGTTCTCGGTCTCTGCTTGCCTCACAAGGACTTTGTGCATACATGCACTACCTCTCTTGAGCTTAATAGACTCCTTCCTTCAGAATGAATGGGAGTGTTGGCATGCACATGTGAGGCTATGCCCAAAGTCAACAAATTCACAGTTCATTTATTTTAACTTGAGGCACCATGGGGCTCAGGCATTTACGTGTACAATCCAGAGAATTCCTTATTTTCTTAAATACACAATTAGGCATAATTAAAGGGATACAATATAACCATTGAGCAAACATGCACATCCTTGCAACATTCATATAATATCCAACTTAATTCACAATTACCGCTTAAATGCACAGGATATGAGAATACTTATCTAGTACATGTTGTATCCAACTAACTAACTGTGGGTGTTGGTCCTTCCACCCAACCATAGGCTCATAGGCATTCATTCTTAGCGTTCTGGCCATCCCCTTGCCAAGCCATGATATCACTAAGGAATTTATGCCAATTCTCATCGATCCTTTCTCTTTCACATCTTCTGGGAGGTTTATCAGATCCTTCCTCGGCATCAAGCTCGTGGCCTTCTACTTAGATCTCATTCTCTACATAATCTCAAAGATTTTTCTCTCTATCATGGCCTCGATGAGGTTTATCATATGCTTTCTTTGCATCAATCTCATGGCCTTCTGATCGTTCTCTACTGCTGGAATGTTCCTCGCATTCTCCACTCTTCTCTTCATATCCTCTTGCGTGCCTTTCACACACATCCCTCCTATATTGTTCCTTCCTATCAAAAGAAAAATCAGGTCAGTATGGGTCTGTCAGACCCTATGGTACTTCGGGTTGACCTTCTGCAGCTAGACCATGCTTCCATTCATGTGGGTGGTTGAGGGTTCAACCATCGGTCCTTTTCTTATTAATTGTTCTCTTATAGTTTTCACATTCTTTTTATCTAGTGATATCATGGCTAGTAATTTCAAGGCTTCACCCCCACAGTCAGTTATTTGGAAATTAAAAAAATAATAAATTTACATTGTTCCCATGCCATAGCATGGTAATCATAATTAATTATTAATTACAAGTTGGGGGAAACATGGGTGTTACAATTCCCTCCCCCTTAAAAAGGAACATCGTCCTTGATGTTCTTTCTCAGTAACACTTGTCATGCCTTTCTCATTTAGCCACTTCATAAGTCTTGACCTTCTTTCTTGGTCATGTCCTTTTTCAAAATTTTAATATCCGTCACCTGCCTTCAATATTTCTTGGAAAACAAGCACACTAATCATAGTCTCATGCGAAAACATTTCACTGTTGAATAAAATTTCTAGGAAAATTTCATAATCTAGCACAATACTTATCTGCACAGTTTGTGGATTTGTATCCACATCGCTGTCTTGTTATCTAGGCTCATTGTTTTTCCTTGGCATACCCATTGTGTGCATGATCCCAATCAATAGTTTACAATAAATTTCATATTCTCCTCTTCCTTGCGGTCACTTACCCTCCTAGCCCAGGCTCAGGCATCCCCTTCTCTGTTATACAGTTCTTTGAGAAATCAATCTTGCCTTGCCAAGGTTTTCTCACATAGGAAAAATATCACAGACTTTATTGAGCCTTACAGTTGAGTCATCCCACAAAATTATTCTACCAAGGAGTCCCTCCGGCTTGTGTTACCTCAACACAACATATTCCAGGCAATCATGTCTTTCCATGGGGTTCTCATGGATTAGTAGTAGCCATTTTTCATGTTTTTCAGCTTGACGACCTTCATCTGTCCTTTCTGGACATATCTCTTCTTCTCACATGTATCACAGGTATACAAAAATTCATGAGACATCATCATAAATTATAAATTTCAGAATTTTATTGCAAATCTGTCACCCACAGATTTTCCAATTTCATCATTTATTTTCAGATCTGTTATACACGGAACCAGATTCACAAGCATGGGACTTTACTCCCCATAGCATTTTATCTCAGCAGGCAATCGATCTTCCTTATGGGCTTACAACATTGCCATATCCAAGACTCTTTCTTCCTACAAGTCAACTTCAATCAACCAAATGAATTGTTAGTTTCCATGCACACTATATTTTCATACGATGCATACTAATAGTCCAAGTCATTTTCATCTATTCAGGGTATATAAAGCAAAAAGGAATTATTATTATTATGTAATCATCATGTCAACATACTAAATTTTCCAAGTGCAACTCAAATATTAAATGACTTTAATCAATGTGCCAATGTTCATGGCCACATTCATACCCAATGCACCCTCACATTCATCTTCAAGCTGCCACACTTGGTGACAAGCACCCTACTATGGTGTGTTGGAGTTTAACCAACCTCTTCACCATATGGATTATTCCTCCTCGTTCACTCTTATAGTAGGATTATGCTTCCTGCTACAGGATAATCACAATTCCAAATCAACGCACATGAAACTAAATGTTTCTCTTGAATGTGCCCAAGCATTATTTCCTTGTTAGTAACCAAGGTGCCCACACTCATGGTCACCTAAATTTGCTTTCCTTTGACATCCATACAATGTAAGTAAAATTTTTGGAAGGTCCTCCTTCCTCAATGGAAAGTTCATCGTCTTCCTTTCATGCAAACATGCATTTCCTAGAAGAAATTACATGCAATGTGATAGCTATGAGCACCTTTATTCCCATGGAACCATTCCTCGTGACCATAGTCTAACGCAAAGTGATAAACTCTATCTTCCTTGACTAGCCCGAAGGAACTCCGTTTTCTCTCCATGCGACCGAGAGTTGTGATGTTGAGTCTATTATTTTCAGGTGCTATCCTTTCAGATTCTAGGTGCTATGATCCTGGCTAAACTCCTTGTCTACAAATAAACGATGTAGATCTATCTTCCCCCAGATCCAACGGCTGCAAGGGATTGTGGAGCCTCAACTAGATCACGGTTTAATTCTCCTTTCGATCTCTGCAATGAATACAGGTCATCTAATCTACGATCATATTCCAAACTCAAAACAACACTATATTGAATTTAAATTACGAGTACAGGTCTCAGCGTTAACCCATGTGCATATGCAATCTCCGTAATGATTGTGGGCCATCGATCTTAGCCCTCAATCGATTTTAAACCACATGATTTCTAGATAATAATAATTCGAACACAGAAGTGTTTGACCAAGAATTTAAATTGATATAGAGCTTTTATGTGCTAAATTCAACCACAGAACCCAATCATAGTATGATTTTTATGCGAAATTAACGCATGGGTTCCTTGCAGGTTCGCCCACCGATCCTTCATAGATTGACGGTTCACAGCGATTGTGGAATCCCAATATGCTCATTCTTTATCGGAGAGTTCAATCTCCGCAATCTGAAAAGTGCTCACCCGACTCTTTTAACCGTAGTCGTTGATTCTCCACCCTGACGAGATCAATAACGTTGGTTGATTGTGGGTCGTGAACTAGTTGTTGGACACACTTACCACACTTAGAGGGGGGGTGAATGAGTGTGGGGCTCTTTTTACCAAAACTTCCCTCTTACACAAAACTCATTTTTTAGCATTCAACATTTTACTCATTACTCATTGTTGTCATTTATAACCAGTTAGATGTGAACACATATCAACAACATATATCAGCAATATATCATCAACAATACATCACCACAAGGAACACAAAGAACACAAGATGTATGTACAATTTTCTTTTTATTACAGACTACAATCCTTGGGGTTTACCAACAACAACTGAATAGAGTACAATTCTACAAGAGCACCAGCTCTATAATGCAAGACTCAGCTTACATCCTCAGCATCAACTGAGTTGAGGAAACAATCCTCAACAGATATCAATCTGTAACAGGTACACGACCTGTCAGTAGTGCAGCATGCATGTGTACGTGCCCTACCAATAGTACAACCTGCATGTATACACGCCCCAAAAGTACTACAACCTATGTATATGCTCCCAAATAGTACTACAGCCTGTGTATACCTTCTGAGCTATTAGAGTTTATCCTTCAAGATCAACTCAGATCCTCTACAACCAACTTATCATTTTCTTCTGTTTCTCACTGTCCAATCTGACCACCATCCAGTCACAATAAATCCAAGCTCTCCAATAGCTTACTCATGCTCCACAACCAATCAATATGAATGCTACTCAATCATGCATAAGCAATCAACATACTATAGCCATCATATCAATACTGAATCATAAGAGTGTTGCTCACTCCATCAACCAACATAAACCACATCATAGAAACCATACCAAGATTTCCCTAGACATTCACAACACAATAAGCAATGCTATCCATCAAGACAATAATGTAACCATTCCAGTCTCTCAGTGATAGATATGAGCCCATAGAGTGCAGATCTGGAACCTGATTTAGTCTTCAACAGCTTGTCATCAGCTCAACCACAAATCTCTATGATTTTATCCACTGTACCCTCCCTATACACTGGCAGCCTGCGTACTGTACGCACCTTGTACAGTGACATCTTGTGTATACACCCCCTATACACAGACAACCTACGTACGCACCAGAAAATAGGGTTTTTCTATGATTCCAATAATTTCGCCCTCATGGTCTCAGACTTGCCGAAACTTCAATGTGTCCATGAGATCCTCCTCACACTCTCTTTCTCAGAATCGATCTTCAATCATGCTCAAGAGATCCACACCAAATATGCTCTCACAAGAAGCTCTCCATCAATACTCCAAAAGATGTTCTCACAAGAAGCTCTCCATTGATCCACAAAAAGGATGTTTTGCAAGAGTCCATAGCTATCTTATTTATACTTTCATCCTTTAGGTCACTTAACCCATTTCTAGGTCACCTAACCTATTTTCCTTATTTTAGGGTTAACCACTTTCCATAAATAGAAAGTTCTCCAATACTTTATCATTTAGATATTCCTTCTTGATTTTGTCACTTCTCTTTATTATTTAAATAATCCACCTTGACTTTGTCACTTTACTTTATCATTTAAATAATGATTTCTTCTTTTAGGGTACTTTGACTTCTTTGACCTTGGGGGCTTCAAGCCTTCATATGGGGGTCCTCCAACTTCGTAAGGCCATAACTCTCAAACCATGAGGAGTTATGTGGCATTCCACATACCACCGGAAATGGTATGACAAGAACTATCCAACTAGGATAGTTTCACCAACAACTTCATTGATATTAATTTCATTATTCGACATACAAGCATGGCTCCTCCAACCATTCTTCTAGGATAACTCAATCCGCAAAGAGTCTTCCCGTCAGGGATTTCACCATAAGGGGACCACTTTGGAGTTCATCCATTTGTGCACCTTATCAATCATGATAAGACAATAATGAGTCATCTATACATTTTTCAACAATGCATCATATACCAATGAAACCACATCGATCCATCTTCATCATGTATCAATGACAACCCATTGATCTATCTTCATCATATCAATGAAAACTCATTGATCCATATTCATCTATGCATTCTCATTAAGGACAATACATATTACATTACATCAATCATTAATCAATCAATCACTATCAATCAATCACTTGACATCAATCAATGACATCAATCAATCAAACCATTGGCATCAATGACAACATGATCCAACACTAGCACATCCATAAATTTCACCTTCGCACTCTGCAATGATCCCCAACCATCGATCTTTGTTCACAGAACGACGGATCACAGTGATTGTGGGGCCCAATCTGGAAAGTATTCGCATGACTCTATCTAATTATGGTCGTTGATCTTACACCCCCACGAGATCAATGACGTTGGTTGATTGTGGGCCGTGAACTAGCATGTCCATTAATTTCACCTTCACAATCTGCAATGATCCCTGACCATCGATCTCTATTAACAGATCGACGGTTCATAATGATTGTGGGTCCCAATCTGGAAAGTGTTCGCCCAAATCTATCTAATCGTGGTCATTGATCTTCCACCCCGACGAGATCAACGACATTGGTTGATTGTGGGCCATGAACTATCACGTCTATTAATTTCACCTTCACACTCTGCAATGATCCCCGACCATCAATCTAATCAAACAACTGGTGTTTGATCTGTTAACTCCAGTGGATAGTGAAGTTGATTTGACGACTGCAATCGGTCTTCCCTCCGATGAGCGGCTCGCATTCATCTCCTATGTCAGGTTCTTGAGTATTCTGATTCAATCAAGGTTTTCTTCCTGAATCATACTCTACTTGGGTATCTAAGGCATAGAACTTCCTTTTCTTAACATGGCTTCAACCAAGCATATTCAATCAAACATACTCATTTATTCATTCATTGGTCTTCTATTCATTACATGATTCTTTCAAAATGTAATCCATGATTCTTATATATATATATA
>ML788235.1:91468-103015 GCA_009831015.1 Picea engelmannii
CACTCCTTACACTTAGCCTAGAGAACCAGACTTAACTCAACACACTTCTAGATAGAAAACTATATCTCTATCCCTGTAGACGATTTCTAACATCCATCTACGATTCAAATGCATACAAATGACATTCATAACACAACATCCATTTCACAGAAGTTGAAAACAGGAAAAAATGTCATTTTCTATTAATGGTGGAATGTTAAATTGCAATAGTAGAGTTTGAGCTACCACTAAGTCTCGGATCCCTGTGTTTCTCTCCCTACCTCCTATGCATCTGCCTACAACAACCAACCTTCTACTTGGAAACAATACAAGGATTTATACAAGAGGGGCTCGACGATCTTCCCTCGCAAGCTAAACTAGTGGTGTCAAATCACCATTCAAAACGCCTGTCTAATGGGAAAATTACAATGATGGAAATCTGCTCCAAATTGAATGCAGATCCCTCCTGTCATCAACCACTTAATGGTGACCTTATCTCCATCTTGTGCGAAGGAACAACTTCGCTCTTCCATCTTGTCATCATTAATGACCGAATCACGCTTTTGATTCTTGAGGAAAAATGAGAGGGCAACGCCTCTCCCTTCCTTGAATGTGCACCATGCATGCTAATTGACCGGCGCGTGCTGAGGTGGAGTGATGCTCTTGCATCACATTGACAATTGCACTCGTGCATATTAAGTGGTAGAGTTGTTCTTATGCATGATAAAACTGTTATACTTAAATGCATGTGTTGAATGCGTATTGTGAATGCATACATATATGTTATTTAATGGAAATGATTATGCTAACAATTGAAATGTTACAATTATTACTCATTAACGGAGTTGAAGACTCAGAGGTTGTTAGACATTGCAACAGGAAAGTTGCAAGTCAAGTAGTCACATGAGCATTGACTACAACAATTGTTTGTTCAGAAAATAGAGTAATGAACTTACTGATATTAATTGTGAACATGCATATGCATAGAATGATAATTCATTCTATTTAATAAGATGTTTGATAGTTGTGACTGAATTGTTAAGTGTAGACAATTATAAGATCAGTTTGTAAGGTTTTGGTACATATTGCAATGAAAGTATAATGTATAGGAAATATTGATAATTTGTTGGTTGAATGCAAGACAGAAGCATTGCAGGAAAATTGGTATTTAGTATGGTGCTTGCTGAAATCCATAAGGAAGACTGCATCCTACTATTGCAACAGCCATGAAAAATTATGAGATAGAATTTCATATTTTGGGAAAATTTGAATTCCTTATGAAATAAGTTTGAGTTTCTAAATGAAATTTTTTTTTATAATGTTTTCTCATAATAATTGTATGTGTGTGATACAAATGAGATAATATTGATTAAAGTTGGAATGCTTGGGAAGAACAACTAATGTTGGAGACATTGGTGCCCTATAAATGTATAACCTTGGTGGGGTTCTGGTAATGAGTTAGTGCTCTCCTTGTATGTGAAATCCTTGGAAAGATGGATCGATGAGGGACTGTGTAGCAGTGAAGGGATACTTGAGCCTAGGAGGGTGAGTGAAATAAGGAAGATGCAACTCAAGGATTCTTATGGCATGGTAGTTGTCATAATGAGGGTGTGTCAAAAGGAACAATGAGTTGAATTATTTCATGAAGCAACTCTATGGAATAGAGAAAATGACTTCTAGTTGTGGTATGAATACATGAATTGGTGCTTGAAAGCAGAGCACCAGGTGGACACCAAGCTTCCAATAGAAAAGGCTTGGATATTTTTGAATAATTTTGAATTGTACATGTTATATAATGCACTTAGGACAATGCATAAATAAGGGGGAGGGGAATATAATACCCCTAGGTCGATCCCCAATTCTAAATGTAAATATGTTTTATAGGTTGGTGAGCCAGGTTATTATATGCCATAAGGCTTATGTGATTATTAGGCCGGAGAGCCTAAATGAAAAAGGATAGTGAACCTATTTTTGTAATATGTAAGCACTCATATCATTAATGAAAAACACATCACTGCGTGTAGACCAAACATGTAAAAGAGTATGGGGGACTAAACTCCACTAGTTAGGAAAAGGGGGGCTAAATGTTAAGGATAAGGGGCTAATCTAGAGAGATTAAGACAAAAAGGAGTATTATATTAATATTCTTTAAAGTATAAGGTATGGATATAACTTATGTTATCCTAAGTTCTTATGGGAAGAGAATGAATTACAAGTGGAGAGAAATGAGTTCCTTGAGGGCCAGGTGTCATTAAAGGTGCATGCACATAAATGTGGGGGAAATTAGTCAATTTCCCTAGTCATTCATTCATTCATCCATTCCAACATTCTTTCTCTTGATATTGCACACACTCTTTCAGTTGTACCTCGTACATTTCCTATTACTAGCAATGCACCTATACCCTCACTTGAACTCTGTTGTTTCCATCACCGTACATGTGCCTGGATAGCTTAGGAGCTTGATAGAAAAAGTGGGTTGTCAAGCTCGTGGGATATTGAATAGGCGGGTGAGAGAATTGTTGGGAATTGATTTCCTGAAGGTTCCCAAATGCAGCTACAGTGCTCTGAGAATTCATGTCGGGCCTGTTGTTGAAGCCCTGGAAAGGAAGTGGGGCAGCCGAAGGATTGTTGACCAGAGAAGGGGCACACTTCCTAGGGTGGGACATGCATGTGGGGAATGAGGGACTGTAGGTTGTTAGTTTGATTTGGCACCTGAAGAAGTTGTTCCTGTTGTCTGAGATACGTCAGCCTCGTTAGGAATCCCTTTACCCGGGTGGAGTTTAGTCCCATCTCGGGGGTGACCCACTACTGAGAGTTTTGAGCAGCGTGGTCTAAGGCTGGGAGGAACGTGGAAGGTCTGCATGCATCATTATGTGTCAATTGTGTGTTAAATTATGTGTTGCATCATTATTATGCATTTTTTTATGTGGTTTTCCCTGTGTATGTTGCATGTGTATTGCTAGTATTATTCTACATAAATCTTTTTATTTGCAGAGTATTTGTATATGCTTTAAATTTTGTATACAATTCTAAAAGTTTCACGTGGCATAACTCAGCAGGTGGTTGGGGATGTTACACATGTAGCACTCATTTTGGGTACTCTTGGACATGTAATTCATATGATTCAGGGTGACACGTGTCACTCATGTCCTCATGACACATCATCAGATGTGACGTCATCCTCCCACATCACTCTGAGCGATTTTCCTTAGGAAGATCAAGTTATCAACAAATCTAAGAAGTGTGAGAGTGTCGAAGCATTGAAGTACTAAAGTGCAGAATATTAAAGGTTAAAACATGTTTTATTTGGCATAATTAATGGTAAGTAATTGATTCACAACTTTGGCCTTCAAGATAACTTTAAAAATTTCTAATGCAAACTCCCGAAGTCATGAAGCTCCAGAGTCCTGAAGTTTTGAAGAATTTAAAGTTTAAAGAGAACGAAAGAAGCGGTTAATTAAAGAATGACTAATTGCTCCATGAATTCGGCCTCCGGGATATGTTTAGTATCCCTTATTAAAAAAACCCAAAATCTAAACCGTCAAAATACTTATATTCTCTAATTATGATCATTAAAGGTATATTAAACGCGGTTAGGGCGAAATTTTTGAAAAAACTCGTTGTCGTCAGGTAATAAATTTGACAAATTTATCATGATTACCCTTTCATTTGAATTAATGAATAATTGAATGTAAAATCAATTAGCATCTTGTGTTTTAATTTAGTAAAAGATTTTTGACTTCATATCACTTCTCCATTCGCATTCAGAACTTTCACCTCAGTATTTGTATTCATAATTTTTTGTTTTCTACAGGGGCTGATATTGGAAGACATAAAATTATGGCACCGCGCAAATCAACAAGAAAACAAGATATGTTTGTGGAAGAGCCAAACCCAAATTCAAATATTTTTTCAGACATTATCACTCACCAGACAAACAACATTAAATCATGGAAGAAGGTTTAAGAAATCCTAGAAGATGAAAAGTCCCTCCCTTATGATGAATCAAGCAAAGGTGAATATGAGTCAACTTTAAATAAGCTTAGAGAGGTGGCAAAGTCAGAAGTTCACAAAGTTGTAGCACGGCCAAAATTGTTGTCATATACAACTATGATATGTTGGGCCCTAGACCATGTAGATATTACAACCAGAACCATCTATAGTCATCAGAAGACTATTGTCAGCTCATTTTGACCCGAGGTGATCAAAATCTGGACCAGGGGTCAAATTTTAGCTCAAAAATCAACGTTCTCGGAATTGTCTCAAAACGAATGAGAGCGTATCCCTCGTCATCACGAATCCAACGTAATTCATTTCGTCTCAAACGGACGTCGGGAGCGAGAGATATCGCGATCTGTTCGGAAAGTCAAACAGGCAAAAAAAAGGATGCTGACTGGGCAGTCCGTACAAGTTGACGTGGCATGACCGTACGCTAACTTGGCAGAGGTGACGTGGCTTGACCATACATGCTGATGTGGCATAGGTGACGTGGCAGTTTTTGATTGGTTGACAGTGAGCGAATCAGACTGCGACACGTGGCAGATTTTGGGCAAATGGCATGGTGCCACGTGGCACCCCTTTATTGGTCTATGGTTTGTTTATTAAAAAAATTATGAGTCCACGGGATTCGAACCGTGGACCTCCTCTCTCGTCCAAGCTTTAAGATAGTCCGCCCTGCCAACAAGCCACGCATTGTTACTTGTTATAGAAACAAGTTAATATATATTTATGTTTGGTTTATTGTATATTGTCACGGGGGGTTGGGTCGGGACTTAGCCCCAACCCGTGGTTCCATTATGTTACACATATGACCGTATATATATGTATCGCGCAGGAATAAACCATAACCCAAAACCCCGGTCGTATGGGATATATATAATCTGACCATGCCCTATGTGGATTGGTGCGCGGGTTTTTTTTAACATATATATAAGCCCGTGGTTATATTGTAGCACCATATGACCCTGTCTCTTTGCGCGCGAGGTTTTGATTTTCCAGTGTTAGCCCCCTTTTGTTTATGCGCGTGGTCACATGGACCGCATGTGCCCGAGAGTTTGGCGGTTAGGGGCTGGAGGTGCCCTAACCATCCTACGGTTTGCACCGTTGGCGCGGTTGTGCCCGGTGCCAGGTTTTTACGCCTTAAATGGCGTACGTGCTGGGTTCAAGCACACAAGGGTGCACTGTGGCGAACCAGTTTCAGCAAGGTTGAAGGAGGAAAATGGAGGAGGCCTAACTTCTTCATATTTTGGCCGATTGAGGTGCCGTAAAAGCCCATCTAGGGGTTTTTGGACGTACTGGATCCATTTCCACTGTTATTAAGGCTATTTGAAGACTTCTTCTTCAGGTTTTTCACCATTGAAGTTTCAGGAAGCTCCAGGGAGCTTGAAGCCCTCATTGATGGAGGACATGTTTTGGTGAACCTATGTTTGTTTTCTGTGATTGAATAATCATGTTTGGCTAATTGTTATGCTCTGAACACATTGGGATAGGTTTAAGAGGCTTTTGAGGACTTTTACAGGTGTTTTTTCCAAAGAGAAGCTCAGTGAAGCTTATGGCCACATGTAGAAGAGGTCATGCCCGGATGAGCCATGATCCGTTTTCAGAGTTTTATTAGTCATTTTTGGGGTTTTTATGTGTTTTGATCTCAATGGTACAGTCTGTTTTTCCATTGGATTTGAGAAGCATCTTGTAAAAGAACTTTTTACAAATTAATCCCAGAGAGCCAAGTCAATTGATGGAGGCTCAAGGAGATGTAGCCCGGAGGGGGGTGAACTCCTTTATCATCTTGTTATTGTTGTCAGTTTGATGGTTTATTTGCTGCAAGTTATGTTGTTGTGTATTTATTGAAAGTACATATATAACCATTTAAAAGAACATATCCTCACACATAAGCATTTACAAGAAGATACATGAACTTAACACATAAGTTTATCTGGCATATTTTAACACATGAAGCAAGGTCCTGTAAAGTTTATTTTAATGAAGTAGAGGGTGCTTGCATAGCATAACAAGTCAGCCTTCTATTTTTAGATCACGAGGACATCCAAGTAATGTATAAATTAACTTGCAATCCCAAATATGTTTATAATGCATCATTTGTGATGAAATTTGAGAAATAAGAATGTGCAAGTTACGGTCGAATTTTCCATGATATAGTCAAAACCTGGTGGGGAAATGAAAATAAATTCAAAGTTGATAGTCATGTAATATACTCTACAACATATTTTGATTCCCACTTTATGTATGTATCCATGATGCTTTGTAGAATGTTCAGAAATAAAATCCCTACACATTTCACTGTACAGTGGGTTCCTATAATTCATGAAGTTGCAAAGGGTTTTAATTTTGGTTGGGGAAAGTTGTTGTCAGGTAATATAGAAAAATAAATGGAGGATTATACAGCCCATATATCTAAAGGATATCATGCTCCCTTCTATATGTTTTCATATATTATGGATGCAATATGTTTCAGAACCCCATTTCCTCTAATGAATTGGAGTTAGACCCCAATTGTCATTAAGCCAATACATATTTATCATTCCAAATTATGGGAGGAAAATGAAAAGGATTGTTTTTATGAGATTTATCACACTATTGTTATTCCAATCCATGAATCCATCTATGGTCATCCTCCTCCCATAATTTCTGAAAAAATAATGGGGAATCTAGGTGTTATTGCAGACTTGTACATTGAAGAACGTTTTTCTTATATCATAGTTTTTGGTTGTTTTGCATCTTCACATGCTCTGCCCATATTTCTACCAGAGGGACTTGTTTTCAGAGAAGTATGCTATCAGATTTCTACAGGTATCACCAAAGAACTGAAGGATGCACATAAAAGAGTTTGGCCATACTATCCTATACGGGTTGGTATATTTTCATTATCTGATTTTTGGCATGCTAAGGTTGAAGCTTCAGTCTTAGATGATATTACATTGTCTACCATAGAATTAAAAAATCATGATTCACATAGGGTGGTAAAAAACCATTTGTCTCAATTTAATATGAAGAAATATTTCCATGAAGATTCTCCTTTCGATGAAGTTTTCAGAGGAGCCAGATCATATGATGAAGTTATATCAAGGTTTCAGAATCTTCTTGAAATGGAACAATCCGGTTTTCTCAATTTCCAAAAACACAAAAGGAGTGGTTTACCCAAGATTTTTTAAGTAGAACAAAGTCTTGTTCATAATGGTAATCCAACTTCCCAGATGACATCATCATCAAACCTCAAGCAAAATGACATGCCTGAGCTCAAAACAAAAGAAGTTGAAAAGATGCCAAAAATATTTTCCAAGAACACAACATGTACAAGGATAGCCATACCAGGTAAGACCTATGAAGAATCATTTTCATTGCTTGAAGTTTTCATGAAACATGGTCATGATTTTTCCTCAGTTGTTCTCAAATATTGAAACTCCTGTGAAATATGTCACAACTCAATGGGAATCTCCTGCACTTGCAAATATCATTCCATCTTCAACTCCCCTAGAAACAAGTTATGATTTGTCTGGTTCAGAGGTAATAAAGGTAGATGATTTGGGACCTATTGAACCTAAAGAGATGCCTTCATTGAATTTCTTCTTCAACAAGAAAAGGAAAGCTATCATATGAAGAGAAGTTCAGCAAAAAGGAGTAGTAGTTATTAAAAGGTAAATAATGGTATATGATGGACATGGACAAAGTGACCCCGAATTTGTAAAACATGTAGCATATTCACTCGGAGCATTTGCAACAGCCAACTTATGTTTAGTAGATGAATCAAGATAGAAACTTGACCAGAAAAATGTTTTTATTGAGCAGCTGCAAAATGATTTGAGACAGACATAAGTCATTGTCAGGGAGAAAATCAATTATGAACTAACTCAGTTCAAACATGGGTTTGAGCAACAAATCAAACAATTAGAGGAGAAATTGAAGGTAAGTTTTCAAAATCAACACTTGAGTAAGAACATGATTTCCCAGAGAGATACATTCATAATTCAATTGAAATCCCGAATAACTTCAATTGAAAAAGGTAATTGACATCTCGGCTTTTAAGAAACAAGTTTTGGAAATTAATGAGGGACTGTAAATAGTTCAGCAAAAATTTTATGAAAAATTGGATATTATTCAAAAGCATTATCATATAATCAATAATTCATTGTGGATTATTGATGATAAATAGAAAGAATATTGTATTTCTAGATCCAAATTTCAGGAACTTATAGTGTGGCAGCAAAATATCAATATACCAGGGTTGGTTCCTTTTTCATAAATTGACCAGTTGAAAGGAGAAATGGCCCTAAAATCCTGGGAAAACAATATTGAAGAAATTAAAATATTAGCTAAAGAGGAAAACAATGCTTTTCTTAATTCTATTTTAGCTATGTATGTAGAGATGGAAGAACTTGATATCGGTGATATTCATGATTTTATTGGGCAAGTGGAGATTGAAAAGAGAAAAGAAAATCTAAAGAAGAACAGAGAGAGAATGAAAAATGATATATCACAAATCAATGATGTTAACTTGCAAGTCTTAAATGATCTTTTGGTAAAACAAAGTTTACAATATCAGATCACCCAACAGGTTGTCGTAAAAGTTCAAAGGAATTTACCATTGGTGCGTAAAAAGGTTTTCACCTTTGAATTAAATGCCAATATAGAACCCCCCAGTTTCGTAATTGCATTATTAGATTTTCATGCGCAATACAAGGATCAGCAAAAGACAAGTGCATCTACGATCAAATGAAGGAAGAATGAAATGCCAGTAAGCAAAGGAGTTTCCAGGAGAAGGAAAAATGTTCAGAATCTTTGTAATATTTAGTTAGTTTAGATTTTATTCTATTTTAAGAGATAGAAATGTGGAAATTCTAACCAATTTTGGTTAAGAAAATTTTGTATAAATAAACATATTAAAGATGTAATCAGGGCTTCTTATGGCCGAGTGTAAAGAGAGACTTCTTAATACAAATCTATATAGGAAAGACAGAGATTCTACATTTCATTTCTTTGAGTTATGTGCTTTCTGTGTGTTGTTATTTCATCATAATACATTTTCTTCACTCTGTGGTGCTTAAATATTGAAGGATGACAATTTAGTAATACATCTATTGTGGTTCATATAATTGGATATCTGTCCAGCTAGAGTTTTTTGTCTGTATTACTATAAGTAAAACAAGACCTGTAGTTGTGTGGATCTCATCATCTTAAATTCATATTTAAGACATATTCTTCATGTTTATTCTCTTCTGAATAAGGTAATATTTATCAACATTGGATACCTTACTTTGTTTGTCAATTTTGTTTTCCATAATTCTACTTTTCACTTCTTGAATATTGATAAAACTTGAAGGAAGAGATATTGCCTCTGTTTTTTCTAAATCATTAAGTTATTGAAACTTCATTTCAAATTGAAGGTAGAAAAGCACGATAAAAACAAATCTTCTAAATTTTGGATGCCTCACACTATTCTGTGAGCCTAGAGTAAATATCAAGAACAACAAGCTCTATGCTACTCATGACTTAGAATTGGCATCCATAGTGCATGTCTTGAAGATGTGGAAGCACTATCTCACAGGTAAAATATTTGAGCTGAGAAAAAACCATAGTGGTCTAAAGTATATGTTTGGACATCCAAGTTTAAATGAAAAACAAAGCAGGTGGTTAGAACTTCTTTGTGAATATTACTTTGACATAAATCATATCAGAGGAAAGGAGAACAAGGTGGTTGATGCACTCAACAGGAGGGTGCATGAAATGCATGCTACAACCATTAGCATGTACAAATCAGATTTGAGTGAAATAATTTTAAAGATTGTCAAATCATATCAGTGTTATGTGGACATAAAGGTGAATTTATAGAAAGGTATGTTGCAACATAAATTTGAAGGTTATGAGATAAAAGATGATGGAATCATCATGTATAGGCGCAGATTCTATGTGTCAAATGTTCAAGAGTTGAAAAATCTGTTATTTTTAGAGATGCATAAATTTTCTTATGCTCGACACCCGGGATACCATAAGACAATTGCAGTAGTCAAAAAGAAATTTTATTGGCCATGCATGAAAAAGGATGTTGCTAATTTTATTGATAGATTTCTTGAATGTCAAAAGGTCAAGGTTGAGCATAGACATCCAGTTGGTCTGCTACAACCTTTTCCCATTCCTGAGTGAAAGTGGGAAGTTGTGACCATACTGCCTCTGTGTTTTCTGAATCATTAAGTTATTGAAGCTTCATCTCAAATTGAAGGTAGAAAATCACTATAAAAACAAATATTATAAATTTTGGATGCTTTACATTATTTTGTGAGCCTAGAGTAAATCTCAGGAACAACATATTTTTGGCATCGTTTTTGGCGATGGAGAAACGAATTTATTTTCCCCTGGGAATACACCAAATATTAGATTTGGTTATTGACGGTGAACAGGAATCAAATACATGGTTAAGGCTCGTTTTTATTTTTCACCTAGCAACTCCATTTTGGCAAAGCTGGCATTCGGACAAAAAAATACCAAAAAAAAAAAAAAAACCAGATGATAAGCAGACTACGCCAGTTTCGGATACTGAGAAACTGCTTAAAACTAAGGGATATCTAATACATACATCTGCATCAGCAGGTAAGGTCTATCAACCAAAATTTACTCAATTTAATGTTAATATTTCAACAGAAGAGATAAGTTTAGTTGATTCTAAATAAAAACATTTGAATAAATCTCATTCCACAGAAGCCTCAACTAGTGAGCCTAAAATTAAGTTAGAAAATCCAGTGGTTGAAATTCTTGAAGTCAAATTATATGATCTAAAGGGAGAAAAATTTTTGAATACACCTTTTTCTTCTGTAGGCATTTACACCAGCGAGATTAAGGAAGCATCTTTAGTACCCAACGTCGTCTACACATGACCTATACTTAGTCTCCTTGAAATAAGGGTTCATATCCCTGCAAATCCATAAGAACACATTTTGTACTCAGTTTCCTCTCTTATCACTTCTCCCATCTATTCATCAGGTCGGTCTGAAATACTAAGTACTAGTTCTCATTTCCCTTATGGTTTTTATTATTCATCCATATCTCAAGATATGTCACCATTTTATTATCTAGCAGGTCTTCATTATTACCTTCCCAAAGCAATCAAGGACTTAGTACAACAATCTTTTGAAATCTTTGATAATCTTCATTACAGTCCTCGTATTTCATCTCCAAAACTAACAATGGTTGGTGTAGGAGGTGGAGGTGGAGGCGGTGGACAAGTAAATCCACCACCACCTCCCCCAAATATCTTTGCCAAAGTAGCTTATAGATACACTCCATTAGCCCTTCCCACAAATATGCATGATTAACCTGATAATTATATGAAAATACTACCAAAATTTATGGGGGGAGGGGATTTAACAGCCACGGAACACATAGCATTTTTTGAGCAATTTGTTGATATACTTGCCATTGAACATGAAGACGTTTACATGAGACTGTTTGTATATAATTTTTAGGGTCAAGTTAGAACTTGGTTTAGGGGACTTCCTGCAAATTCCATAGCAACATATGATTATTTAGAAGCCACTTTCTTAAGATAGTGGGGTGAGAAAA
>ML788235.1:103065-197277 GCA_009831015.1 Picea engelmannii
CGCAATACAAAGATCTCATTGATTTGATATTGGTCGAGCTTCATAATAAATACAACTTAAGGCCAAGAGAAAAAAATGCTACTTCAAATCCACCGAAAATGGTTTTGGCACGAAATAAAGGAAATGAAGCCTTAGTCTCAAAACTACCCACTGAATCATTAGCAATTGTTGGACACATCGATCACACTAAGAGGGGGGGTGAATCAGTGTGAGGGATATTTTACACTTCTCACAAAACTTTAGTTAGCAATCACCATTCACAACATCATTACTTTTTACTTCCATTCATACTTAGTTGCTTGCATGTAAATATATCTCAATGACATACATTAACAATAAAGAGCTATGCACAATCACAATAAAGAACACAAGTAACACCAGATATATGTATAATCTTCTTTTGTATTACAGACTACAATCCTTGGGTTTTATCAGCACCAACTGAAATAGAGAACCAACTCCAAGAGAGCACCAACTATCAATGCAAGACCCAGCCTGCGTATCTCAACACCAACCGAGATGTGAGGAATCCAACCCTCAAGTACAAGACATGACTTGTAGACAGAAAGAAATATGTCAAACTATACCAATGGTCTATACCAACACAAGTGCATTAATTATGCACAACCTGTCACAACAACCTGTGAAATCAACCTGTCTCATCAATCTCATCATCCAAATCTGATCTGTAACTCTGTATCAAACCTAGTCTATATGAGCACAGACTTGCAAACCTTCATTAACTTCAACAACAAGAGACTATCATTTTCATCAAACATTACTTTAGTCTCACATGACTAATTTCGGATTAGTCAACAACCCTAACTTGCAACAATAATAAATTTATACTTGTAATGAATAAAGGTATGAAAATGGTACACAATTCTTCAGTGTCTTTTCTGCAATTTCTCCAGGTTTCATTGCTTGTACCTCCCAGAAAAGGAGTTATAGAAAAAATGGCACACCTTGCTGAATTATGGCTTATTCTAGAGAGTGAACTTGTATAGCATGCCATGCACAGAATATTTTCTGTGTGGATCTAAAAATGGTACACAACATACTACAAATTTTACTCTAACCAATTCATTTGGTATTACTTAATTTGCATCCGTTATGAAGAATTTATGAGGTTTTTACCCGAAACACCCGTTTTAAACTAGTTTTGGGACTAGCCAAAAACCCTATTTTCCATGGAGTGCAACTCCCAAAATACAACGACCCACAAGGGGAAATTTTTATCAAAGTTACTTGGATATGTTGTCTCAATAGCCTCCATATTTTTTTGTCTAAATCATTCTAGAAAAAACATTATTGTGAAAATGGTGAGATGACCTGTAGATAACATACATTATATAGCATCATCAAAAGACTTTATCCTCCCTTGAATTTCGGCCTTCTTTACTTCACCTTCCCTTTGAAATTCTCCTTATATATCCTTTGCTTACCTCAGTCACTTGTAGATATTCAATATGTTCAATGGATGCTAATGGGAGACTCTTGCTCTCTTATTTATACTCTCCAAGTAGCTCTCTCTAGAAGTATCCACTTAACCACTTTCTCCACTTAGCCACTTTGTCCACTTAACCACTTTATCCACAAATAATAAACTCTCGAATTCTAGTTGCAAATAATTTATTTTTAATTTTTTTCTTGTTGCAACCACTTAACCCATGACTAACGACTTTGACCAGTCAACTTCTTCCAGGAGCTTCTAGAATAATTTTACTTCTTTGACCTTCTAGATGCTTCTATATAAATCATGAGGGTTCTCCAACTTCACATGGCCATAACTCTCTAACTGTGATTAGTTATGTGATGTTCCACATATCATCAGAAACGGCATGACATATACTATCCATATGGAATAGTTTCTCCTACAAATTCAATGATATTCATTACATTATTCCTTAATCAAACTTGGGTTCCCTAACCACACTATTGGGATACCTAACCATTTGGACTTCACAAAGCGTCTTCACATTAGGGATTTCACCATAAGGGGACCACTTTGAGAACTTTATCCAAGAGAGTCTTCCCGTGAGGGATTTCACCATAAGGGGACCACTTTGGAGTTTATCCATTTGGTTATTCATATCAACCATGACAAGACAAAAATGACCAACCTTTACATCATCCATCTATACATCAATCCATGACAATACATCACTATGACACCACTTGACATATTTGACATCAATTACATCTATGACAACATAGGACATCAATCAATACATCAATGATACTATGACAAGACATCAATCATTTGACATCAATGACAACATCATGCAACAATTTCCCCCTTTGGCTTGATGGCAATACTAACATTGATGTCAACACCAATCATTGATGCAAACAAGTGGACATGGAATTGCTCTTCATCAATAGTCATCTCAATCACATCAATGTGACTATCTCTCCCCCTTTGACATCAATGGAAAAGGGTAGTTCTCTCCAAGGGTTGACATCAATGAAAACCAACAGTGTAGACTAATTGTCCATCAACCTAAGCCAACTGTCTAACAGGAATCCAAACAAAGCAGGTTGAAGAAAAGGCAACACAAACTAAGAAACTGGAAAAAAAAAAAGTGGAAGTGTGGACTTAAGAGTTAGAAAAATTAGTTAGGAATTTCAATCTAAAGAATGAATTGAAAAAGATTAAGATTCTAGTTCCTATGATAGAACTTGCTAAAAATCTGGTTTACAAGAAGCAGATTTCAAAAGTGATTGATTTTCCGGATGCAGAAAGTCAATTTGATGTTATCAATCTGTAGGATGAGCATCCAATGATCATGTTTGGACCTCATATTGAAAATGACAAATATTTTTTGGCTCCATTTTATATCACTCTTATTGTGCACAATCATTTATTACATAATTATATGCTAGATTCAGGTGCTTCACACAATTTGATGCCAATAATAATAATGGAAAAATCGAGCTTGGAAATTACCATACCTTATCAATACTTATGCTCTTTTGATTCCAGGAAAGTTAAGTGTCTGGGTATGATAAAAGATTTAGTTGTAAATTTGGACCAAATTCTAGTCAAACGTATTCTTATGGATGTAGTAGTAGTTGATGTCCCTGCAAAATATGACATGCTTTTATCAATATCTTGGGGTGCAAAGTTAGGAGTATCAGTGCAGTTAGACATGACATATGCCAAGATTCTTATTTTTGGTGGACAGTTTACCAGATTGTACAGATAGACTAGATTGTATTACATAGTGAGTGATCCACAAAACCCCAATAATTATCCAGTCTATGTCATTGATTAGGATTTAGGAAATTGTGTTTTATCTATAGATGATGATTTTGAATTTTGTACAAAAAAAAAAAATGAAAAAATTTAAACTCTAAAATAAAATGTAAATATTAGAGACGGAATGTGTAAAAAAAATATTGATGTTGCCTCTCCTTGGGAAGGAGGAGTTGGAGTACTATTTGTAGCACAAAATGTGTTGAAATGTAACAAGGGATGTCCTCATTCATGTTTTTGTGTTTTGTCATGGGGAGGACATAAAAGTCATATTTCCTAGACATGTTTTATTTGTAAAGTGACTTTTTAAATAAAGTGATTTTATAAAGTGAATGTACTTTATAACTTAAAGTGATTTTAAGTTGTGGGACCCAAAAGTATTTAATGAGAATTTATTACTTATTTTGTAATTAATGAGGAGCATTAAATATGAGCCCTCAGATTAGACTTATGATAGCCATTACATTGAAGTTGGTTATGTAAGTTAGGGTTTCTTGGGAAAAGAGAAGAGTACATATACATTCTTAGGAATGTGAGAAGAACACACAGTAAAGACAAAGGAGAGAGAGATCAAATTTTTGGAGAGTTTAAAAGAAAAGTTTTCAAAGTTAAGTAGAGTGCACGGTTCCCAAGGAAGTGAAATCATAACAGTCTGTACAGTAGAAGGAAGGACAGTCCGTACCATGAGAAGATGGTATGTACAACAAGAGGGAGGTGTTGTTCCAGATTCTGTACTTAAGGCTTAGAAGTACAGTGTCTAGGCATCCAAAAGTGGGTAAAGGGTAGAGAAGAGAGAAACGTCAACCTTCGGCAAGGGAAACTAAGATTTCTGCGTTGGCGTTGTCTAGCTTCCCACTGCTCCTGGATGTTTATATCCTATTAAATCGTTGCCCATGAACATTCGAGTTCAACCCGGGTAGTGGTTGTTTTAAGAATAGTATCAAAAAGGTTTAAGGCAATGTGTGTTTGATTTGATAATCTGGGTTCGATATTGGGCTGAGTTGGTATAGGGACAGTCATGGAGGAACAGTTAAATAAGAAAACTTCAAAGGGAGAATTTAAGTGTTGTCTCAATTCGGTCGTATAAAAGAGATTTTACGGTTTAAGGAATAAAAACAGGGTGCAAATCAAAGGCTCTTTCCCATAACTGGGTTATATTTTAATAAAATTGTATGAGGTGGGAGAAAAAATTTAGATGTCTATCGAGTAAGGCTCTTATCAAGGGAGAATCTCACGTATAAACAGAAGAAGAAAAATGTAAGGAAATAACCCGATGAAGCATAAAATATATATAGAATTCTGAAAGTGTTGACTGGTCTTACACCTGTTGATAGTTGGTACAGAGGAAAAACAGTAAACAATATAGAAAACCAAAATTCATTTGCTATAGTAGAGGTTGTACTAAATTATAGCGAAGCATTCATCAGATAAGAATATGAAATGAAACAAAATATGAGATACAAGAAAACAAACTCATAACACAGTCGTGACGGAATTGAGAATCTTCAGATTTGCTTTGTATTAACTCTCAAAGTGTAAAAACTCTGTTACTATCAACACAAAAAGGTCCAACCCTGTTTCTTTCTTTCTATGGTGTATTTATACAGTTTTACAATAAAATAGAATCTCAATCGTTGCAAAATTTTCAGTTATGATAGGGAGGAGAGCAATCGCTCCATTTCTTCTTCTATGTCTTTACTTGGTGTCAGAAGCTTGTCCTCGTGCATGCTTGGTAAAGGTGACACATCTTTCGACCGGCCGAGATATCAGCCGTGACGGTTCTGCTTGACAATTGGCTTCAAAAGAGTAACAATCTCAAGTTAATTGCGGCAACCTCTCTTCCATCTGTCTGTCTATGATGTCGATAGCACATAATTGCATGATTGGTTTAATCATACATTTGTCTATTTGGACTATGTCCGCCATAGTCACTTGGGAGATCTCGGCCGAGTCTCTTTCCTCTTTTTTGCCATATTTATCTGAATCAATGTCTCGGCATTATCTCCGCTATCAATGCCTAGAAGATTACCATCTATAGAGCTAAAATCCTCTTCTAAGGATTTTGTTACCCTCTTGGCTTGCAGCTTGCCTTCCGAGATGTTGTGCTCCCATTCTTTCAATAGAATGTTTCCTCTGGTCTGCTCCGAAATGGTGAACCTGGGAGTACTCCCCAAATCCTCGTTGTTTGTGGCTATCACAACCTCTTGAAAAGCGACCCGTGTTGCTCCAGCTTCTCTTTCCCTAGCAGATAAATTCTCCAGAACTTGATTAACCAACAAACAGTTGTCCCGAATCACCTCTACCTTGGTGAGTAAATTTCGTTGGGCCGCAGAGACTCTGCTCCGAATCTCCATCGCCTAGGATTGGAACATCTCGATATTTATCACTTTGCTCTTGGCGATTTCCACCCTAGCTTGTAGTTGTTCGATCAAATATTTTTGCTAGCTCGCTTGCATCTGACCGTCCCGAACCATCAGCTATGCTTGTTCGATCTTAGTCTTGAGCAGCTCTATCTCACCTTTATTGGCCAACCTTGCTTTCTCTATACCTACACTCGCTTGGTCTTTGGCAGTCTCCACTATTGTGGCTAGTCTGGCTTCTAAGGTCTTGATGAGGCGATTTTTTTGTTTAAGCTGGTTTTTCAAAACCCCGACTGAAAATTGGTTCGTTGTGGCATATGCACCTAATGTCCCAGCTATTTCTGTTGCGAACTGTTCATTTTTCTTGTCCTTCCCATTAGTTATAACTTTGTATTTCTTGACTGTCGATTCCCCTTCCTAGTATAATTCTCTCTTTACCACTTCCTTTCTCTTCTTATCAAATAAGAACTCATTTGGAGGGAGCTCTTCCACCCTTATAGGCCTCAACTCTTCATTGAAGATCCACCCTGCGTCAATATTTCCCTGAGTTGACTGCAAGGGAGTAACTGATGTGATAGGATCCCTGATTTGTTTCGCTGATTGTCCCGGAGTAGTAACCGGACTCTGCTTCTTCGGCGGGTCAGGAGTCTTTATCTCTGCTTTCGGATTCTTAGTTTTCTCTCCCTCGTCCTGGTGTTTTTCCTGATCGGGAGTCGCATCCTTGGAGCCTTCGACGTCTTTCTGATTCACCTCCGTTGTACTCAGACTCTCGCCCCGTAATACTGCGGGAAGACAACTACGTCTATGTTCTTGGAATTTTAGAACATCAACCCTCTCTTCAGGTGCCAATGTTTGTAGCCGAGCTAAAATCTCGACATAAGATCGTGCGCCTTGGAAAATGTCATCCGAGGATGAATTTTCATGCTCAAATCTCTTGAGCCCGCAACTGGCCAAATGATTACTCACGACCCTTTGCGAACCGTGCTTCTTGTATTCAATAAGGACCAACTTTAGGTCTTCCAGGGTTGTTGCCTCAGATTTAGCATGCTCGAAATCTAATGAAGAATATGAATCTAAATGAACAGGGAAAGGTGGCCATACCTTTTTTGAGTATCCCTTAAGCTCCTTGCTTATACCACCGAACATTGTTTGTCTAGCAACCTCACAACAAGCCATCTTGTCAGGAATGAACAATGGAAATGCATGCGGGGGAACAGAAGCCCCGAAAACTCTGAGATATGAGAATTCGGCTTCTACATACCAGTCAGCTATGCTACTCAGATTCGTCACTATACTATCCTAGATCCTGGGTGGTGGGTGGCCGAAAATAGTGACATGCAGCGGTACCATCACCCAGTTAAAGATTTCATATACGAAATCTGTTGCTTTGTTTTCCCATAATTTCGCATGATAGACGTGGATGGGCTTGTCCTCTGCTAGAGTCCAACTCCATATCATTAAGGGAAATGGTGTTAGAAAGCACACGGTGTCCATAATGTATGCAAACATAAAAAATGAAGAAATTTTTCCGCTCTCTTTCTGTGCCTGATACTCCGTAACCCGACTGGTCAAGCTATCAGACAGCATTTTCGCCCAGTCGAAGGAATAGCCTTCGGCGACTCGAAATATTAGAGGCACCAATTGAAGAAAGAAATGTGAGGTGTCCTCTCTCCCACATAATATGCATGTCATCATAGCTACATACTTGTACTGCAGTTCTAAGGAAGCTATTGAATATATACCATGATTGTCTGCCCTGAACTTCGCAGGGTGAGAAAGCCAATCTTTTATTAAGCTAGACATGGTTTTATCATACTGCACACATTCCTTATGTTTGAACTCGTCTAAGAATTCGGCACCATAGGTAAAGTCGGACGTTGTGGGAAACTTATACATGGCTTGCAGATGTTTAGGCCTGAAAGTCCCGATGGTGACCTTCTGCTCATTCATGATGGTTCTGGTTGGTATGTCCACATGGTCTAATGCCCATCAGATCATATCATAATAAGGCAGTAGTCGTGGCCTCACTGCTACTTTATGCATTCCTGATTGAATGGCGATCTTATACTTGGTGGTTATGTCGTATTTTTCATTGTCGTTGGAATCATTGGAATAATCCACTAATTCGGCCTGCAGAACATCAGAAACGGATGACCAGTTTGGTACCGATTCGACACTTCGAGGTGAAGTATCAGTGATGTTGTCCGAACCTTGTCCCAAAACCTCAACACTGGCTTTGGATGCTTTTTGCGGGGCCATGATTGGAGATCATGCTTTAGCTCTTCTGCAATAAAAATACGTATACATACAGAAGTTAGCTCACTGAGAAAGTGTGCTCTGCGTAATATAGAAATGCATTTGTTATAATGAATAACAGTTCTATATATATTTGAAAACTCGGTACTTTTTAGAAGAGATCTGTCAAATCATGTTTAGAAATAAATTTATCCATAAAAACCCAATCTTTATATGTCGATTCGCCTTATTTCTAATTAATGCCATAAATTTTGGCGGTTCGAAATGTCAGTTGGCGTAAGGAAGGATTTAGAGTGCTTCGTAAACTGTGCAAGCATCAAAACATGGAAGATATTGATTTGTCTTAATTAATCTGGTTTTACCGAAGTTAATTAATCTTTCAGTACTCATTGTATCGGTAATTTTTTCTTTAACCCTTTGAACCTCTAACACCCAAGATTGCGATGATTGATTTCGGTTAATAAAAACGCAATTGTGATTAGGCACTTAATTAATTGAGTAATTATTTATATTCGCCATATCGCGACTCGGAGCTTCGAAGGTAATTTTTTGAGAATTCTGCATGCCGAGCTGTGAAACCGCGAGATCGTGATAATACGTTTTAATTAAAAGGGAAAATAAACTCGGATTAAGAGTTTAATTAATTATGTTCGTATCTTTATCGCAACTTCCCGACTCGGGCTTAGACAGTGTAGTTTTTTAAAAGAGAACATGCCGAGTGGCGAATTGTCGACGGAACTTAACCATGGCTTAGTTTTTTCCTTTAACTTTGACACGGGTTACTAACATACGAACCTCATGGTTTCGGCTATCAGGGATATGATAATGAGAGTTTTGGATTTAGTGAACGCCGAGGCACGAAAACCCTATGATGTTCAAACGTGATTTAGGAAAACTTTACTCCCGTTACTGACCTGAGGTAAAAATTTTAAAGCGATTTCGTTGTTTCGTTGCTTGGGACTTGTGAACTACGTGATCTATAGCATCCAACATGCGAAATCTCGAGGTAGAACAAAAGAGGGAAAAACTTTGCCGAAAAGTAGAACTCACCTTGAGAGTACAATAATCATCGTTGTTGCGTGATAAGACTTCAGAAATTTTGAAACCATTGACGGAAAATACGAAAACCATCTTTCGATTTCGAGCATTAAGACATGAAATTTGAGACGGGCTAGAAAAAACAAAGGCGGCTCCAACAGGAGGCATGATTTCCAAGAAAGAAGTTTGTACAGTCTATACTATACTTGCTGGCATGCTTTTAGAGGTAGATTTATGTGCATTTATTGTTGTTGTTTGTTATCTATACAGTGACATGATTTCCCAGAAATCAGGCTGTTGCTTGGTTGGCACGTGTGGGCAGTTGAAGCTTGCTGACACAAATTTCTAGAAAGAAATCAGATTGTTGAGATAATTTCACTTGCATTTCTGATTTACAGTTGGAATTAATAAATTTCTGGGTTGTAAGAAATTTCAGATCTGCTCTTGAATAATAGAAATAATCTCTCTAGGGTTTTCCCCACGGTGGGGTTTTTTTCCCTGGTCATTGGACCAAAAATCACTTGTCTATTTATTGCCTTATCAGAGTATGGGTCAGTGATTTACTTGACTTAAGTGTTTTAGCTTTCATTTTCTTTCAGTTTTAAAGGAATTTATTAAAAGACTAAAATCTCAGGTTAGTCAAGTGTTTGACAAAATGTGTGAATGAGATATTTATTATTTTGTCATTAAAAATATTCATGGTATTAGAGCAAGGACTCTGTAAGAAGTGCATTCTATAGAATTTGATTTCAGAGTTGGGCAAAGACAAAAGGGGAATAGTTGTTTGAATATGGATTCCATCAGACTTGAAGACTTAGAATGACAACTATTTTTAAAGAAAATAAATTGTGCGCTCTTGTCACTATTGTGATAGTTCCTCCCAACGATCCTATTGCCTTGGATATACATGAATTCAAAGAGGCCAAATCCCAGAGAATCATTTTGGATGGAGTAAGGGATCCACTCATCCCACACCTGGCTGAAAAGAAGACAACCAAAGAAATGTGGGAGGCATTGAAAAACCTATACGAGGCTAAAAATGAAAACCGTAAGATGGCACTCAAAGATAAACTGCATTCAATCAAGATGACCATGGGTGAGAGTGTGGTTCCATATCTTACTCAGTCGACACAAGTTAAGGATGAACTGGAAGCTATGGGGGAAGTCATCTCAGATTCGGAGCTTGTGAGGATAGCCTTGAGAGGTTTTACAAAGGATTGGGAAGTATTTGTGAAATGCATTGTGGGACATGAAAAACTTCCATATTGGAGCGGACTTTGGAATGATTTCACTTAGGAGGAGATCTGGGTGAATGGAGAGAAGGGAAGAGAGGGAGAAACTAAGGAGAAATTTTCTCTTCTATCAAAGGGCAAGGGAAAAAGTAAGAAGGGTTTCAGGATTGACATCAGCAAAGTTCGTTGCTTTGCATGCAATGAATATGGCCACTATGCAGCACAGTGTCCCAACAGGAAGGGGACAAAGGAGAAGGAGAAAGAGAAACAGGTAGCAGCCTCTGCAGAGGTAAATGAATTTAGTGAGAAGTTTGAGAAAGATTTTTCTCTTGTTTCCATTGTTTCTAGTGGCAACAACAATAGCTTTGAGTTTGACATGACTTGGATAGTGGACAGTGGGGCCACTAGTCATATGACAGGAATGTTGGATTCATTTATGTTCATATCTAAGATTGGTCCTAGTCATGTTGTGAATGGGACTCAAAATATCAGAGGAGTCGGTAGTGTCAGGTTTCTGTTGGACTTCGAAGAGACTCTGGAAGTTGAAGGGGTGTTTTTTATACCAGGGCAGAGAGTTAATCTCCTTTCAGTCTCGGATCTGGAGGATGTTGGATATGTAATCACTTTCGAATGTAGTTATGTTCAGATTCATGCAATAGATGAGGTTCCCATCAGAACGGTTATGATTGGAGAACGGAGAGGCAGAGTATACACAGTGCTTGGCCAGCATGTGATATGTTAGTCAGGTTGGATATCTGACTCAGAGGGAGAGCAAGAATCTCAAAGGACTGAAGGTGCACCCGAATGTCAGTCCTCAGTTCAGGGATCTAACACTAGCAGAAATATAAACTGGTATGAGTTAAACCAGTCAGAAAATGCTCAAAGATGAGACAGGATTTCTCGAAGCATCAGTAGAAGACACAGTTCCACCAGACCAGTTCAGATGCAGCATTCAGGTTCAAAGGGAGCAACCACTGCAGATAGTTTGGAGTCCGAGAATGGTCCTGGAAGTGGTAATGTCAAGAGGACCTCCCTCATTAGGAGGGAGTGTTGAAATGTAACAAGGGATGTCCTCATTCATGTTTTTGTGTTTTGTCATGGGGAGGACATAAAATTCATATTTCCTAGACATGTTTTATTTGTAAAGTGACTTCTTAAATAAAGTGCTTTTATAAAGTGAATGTACTTTATAACTTTAAGGGTTTTTAAGTTGTGGGACCCTAAAGTATTTAATGAGCATTTATTGCTTATTTTGTAATTAATGAGGAGCATTAAATATGATCCCTCATATTAGACTTATGATAGCCATTATATTGAAGTTGGTTATGTAAGTTAGGGTTTCTTCGGAAAAGAGAAGAGTACATATGCATGCTTAGGAATGTGAGAAGAACACACAGTAAAGACAAAGGAGAGAGAGATCAAATTTCTGGAGAGTTTAAGAGCACAATTTTCAAAGTTAATTAGAGTGCACAGTTCCCAAGGCAGTGCAATCATAACAGTCCATACAACAGAAGGAAGGGCAGTCCATACGGTTAGAAGATAGTCCGTACAGCAAGAGGGAGGCACGATTTCCAAGAAAGAAGTCCATACATTATGTATTTTACTTGCTGGCACACTTTTCGAGGCAGATTTATGTGCATTTATTGCTATTGTTTGTTATCTGTATAGTGACACAATTTCCCAGAAATCGAGCTGCTATTTGATTGGCACGTGTGGGAAGTTGAAGCTTGCTGACACAAATTTCTAGAAAGAAAGCAGATTGCTAAGATAAGTTCATTTGCATTTCTGATTTACAGTTGGAATCAATAAATTTCTGGGTTGTAAGAAATTTCAGATCTGCTCTTGAATAATAGAAATAATCTCTCTAGGGTTTTCCCCACAGTGGGGTTTTTTTCCCTGGTCATTGGACCAAAAATCACTTGTCTATTTATTGCCTTATCAAAGTATGGGTTAGTGATTTACTTGACTTAAGTGTTTTAGCTTTCAGTTTCTTTCAGTTTTAAAGGCATTTATTAAAAGACTAAAATCTCAGGTTAGTCAAGTGTTTGACGAAATATGTAAATGAGATATTTATTATTTTGTCATTAAAAATCTTCAAAATGATGAGTATTACATTCCTTTTTCCTATAGATTAAAGTTTTATATTGATTACACAAATAATGTATGTGAATATGAAGCTTTAATTTTAGGATTAGAAGCTGCTAGAAAACTCAAAATCAAACATTTGATAGTATATGGGGATGAAGAGATTTTTGTTAAACAGATCCAACAACAATATCAAGCTAAACATCTTAGAATGAGATCTTACAGAAATTGTTCTTGGGATATTATTAAAAACTTCTTCATATCTTTCAACATTCATGTTATTCCTAGATTGCATAATCAACAATCAGATTCATTGGCTAAAGTTGCAAGTACTTTCATTCCACCCATTTTTCTGAAATTGAAGTATCATATTGACATGAGACATAAACCTTCAATTCCTAATAATGTTCACTATTGGAAAATATTTGAAGATGATGAACATATAAATAAATTTATGGAGATGGTGGATGAATTTTCTGAAACACATATTGATCAGGAAAATCAAAATGATCCATCTTGGATTATGCAAGAAGGAGAAAATCAAGAGAAGTTCAAATATAAGATTGCAAATCATAAGATTATTTTGTTAAAAAATAATCAGATTCCAAAAGGGCTCATTCCCTTAGGAAGATTGTTTGATCAAAATGATATACCTTTGAAATCCACTTTGCATCCTCAACCGAAAGAAGTCGAAGATTATAATGTTGGTTCCAATGAAAATACAAATATTGTCAAGTTGTCAATATCTTCCCACTGAAGTGAAGAAATGATATGTTGAATTTCTTAAAGAATATAAATATGGTTTTTCATGGTCCTATGAAGATCTAAAAACTTATGATAATTTTATTATTGAGCATAAGATTCTTTTAAAACCAGGTGTCAAGCCTTTCAAGCGGAAGCTCAGTTAGATGAATCCTATCCTCTTTCCTATAATAGAAAGGGAGGTTAAAAAACTTCTTGATGCAAAAATAATCGTACCTCTTAAATGCTTTGAATGGGTAGCAAATCTGGTTCATGTCAGAAAGAAAAATGGGAAGACAATATTATGTGTTGGTTTTAGAAATATAAATCGATCTTCCTTAAAAGATGATTACCCTCTTCCAAAAATGGATTATATCCTTGAAAAGGTAGTTGGGGAAAATAGAATTTCTATGATTGACGGATTTTTAGGGTATAATCAAATAGATGTCCATGAGAATGAAAAAAAAACGACATTTACTACTCCATGGGGAACTTTTATGTATGACAAAATTCCATTTGGTTTAATGAATGTAGGTGCAACTTTTCAAAGAGCCATGGATATAGATTTTGTTGTAGATAAAGATAAATTTGTCTTCATTTACTTAGATGATCTGAAAGCTTTTTCTAATTCTGATGCATAACATTTGAAACATCTCAAACAAATGTTTGATAAATGCAAAAAAATTGGTTTCTCTCTAAATCCCAAGAAATCTCATGTTTCCATGCAAAAAGGGAAGTTGTTAGGACATATCATATAAAAATATGGAATTAAAGTGGATCCTAAAAGAGTTGAAGCCATTGATCAAATCAACATACCAAGAAATAAAAAAGAAATTCAGTCATTTTTAAGAAGAATCAATTTCTTGAGAAGGTTTATTCCAAATTTTGTTGAAATTATTAAATTGATCAGATATATGTTGAAGAAGGATAATGATGTGAAATGGAAAACGAAAGCTAAGGAACATTTTCAACGAGTCAAAAATTCCATAGGAGAAGCATCGGTGTTGGTAAGTCCTTATTATTCAAAGGAATTTTAATCTTTTCATTTGCATCTCAATACACAATTGCAGTAGTGCTCTTACAGAAACATAATGAAGGATATGAACAACCTATTTCCTTTTTTAGTAAAATCCTTAGAGATGCAAAGTTGAAATATGATATTTTAGAGAAATGATCTTATGCTATGGTTAAGGAAGTTAAGGCTTTCATAACATATGTATTTCATTCCAAAATAATCCCATATGTACCCACCAGCACAGTCAAAGACATACTAATTCAGCTTGATAGTGATGGAAGAAGGGGAAAATGGTTGGGAAAAATTCAAGAATATGATTTATAAATCAAACCAACCAAATTGGTAAAAGTATAGGGTTTGGAAAAATCACTTGTTGAATCAAATCTCATAGATCTTGGAATAAATCACTTTGATTCTGAAAATCCTCTCTCGGATATTGAAGGAATCAATTATCAAGTGCCAATAATTTAGATAGATGAAAAATTGTCTTCCTCTTATTGGTATAAAAACATAGTGACATACCTTCTTACTCTTCAATGCCTTGTTGATATGACTCCTTCCAAGGAAAGAACCTTAAAACTACAGGAAATCAAATATCGCATTGTTGATGCTAAGTTATATCGGAAGGAACCTTTAGGTTTCTTCTTAATTTTCCTGATAGAGTCTGGAACAAAAGGTGTCATTGATGAATTTCACAGAGTAATATGTGAAGGACACCATGCTTGGAGAGAAACAACTTACAAAATCCTAAGAGAAATACATTACTGGCCAAAAATTTTCATTGATGTATATGCAAGGGTTAGAGCTTGCAGACAATTCCAACTTTTTGCTGGAAATAAAAAGCTCCATGCCTTAACTTTAGTTCGTATCAAATTTGAAGCTCCTTTCCAACAATGGGGCCTTGATTTCATCGGATAGATTCACCCCCATATAGTGCCCAACACAAATGGATTTTAACTTCCACTGATTATTTTTCTAAATGGGTAAAAGCTATTCCAACCCAGAATGTTACAAACTTGGTGGTAATAAATTTCCTGAAAGAAAATATTTTAGAAATCTTTGATTGTCCACGGAAAATAATCACAGATAATGCACAAGATTTTAAATCTATTGCTATGATAATTTTTTGTCAGAAATATAATATTATTTTGGTTCATTCTACAGCTTATTATCCTCAAGGGAACGAACTAGCATAATCTTCTAATAAAAGTTTAATGAGGATAATTAAGAAATTTCTAATAGAAAATAAGAAAACTCGGCATATACATTTAAAATATGATCTTTGGGAAAACAGAATCGGCACCAAGAGATCAATAGGTATGTCTCCTTTTCAATTAGTTTATGACACTGATGGTATTCTTCCTAATAAACTTTCTCTTCCTATGATGAAACTCTGGCAATATGCTAATAAAGAACCAAATGATTTGCCGAGAAGAATCAATCAAATAATTGAATTCCAGCAGAACAATGAAGAAGTTGATCAAAAGCTTCAAAAATATCAAGACAATATGAAGGTTATCTTTGATAAGAAAGCCAAACACAAGGAATTTATTCTTGGAGACTTAGTCCTAAAGTGGAAAGCTAGAAAAGAAGACATTGCAAAACATGGAAAATTTGACCATCTTTGGTTTGGTCCTTCCAAAATTATAGAAGTCAAAGGGAGGAATTAATTTTCTCTCCAAAATTTAAATGGAGAGATTTTTGAGGCCCCTATCAATGGGTGGTATTTAAAACATTTCATGTAGTAATTTAGTGTGCAATTTTTAGTTTAGTTTTCCATTGTACATACCGGTGTGGATTGGTTTATATTGGAATTTACATTTCTTTTTATTTTTTACTTGATTGGGTTAAGAACTCATTAATTATGATCTACAATCCATTTAAGTATTTTTTAAATGTTTTTGATTGCTAAAAAAATCATATAAATATTTTTCAGAAAATAATTGTTTTTTATTTTTCAAAAAATAAAATAATAATAATAATAATAATAATAATTTCTTTTAAAAAATGAATCATCTTCTACTTTTCATGAATAAACTCCACTTTTCAATAAATAAAAAATACTTTCTTTTGACAAAAAACAATTGAGGATTTCATTTAAGAGAGTAGAGTCGCAAAACATCATTACAGTTTTGGAATTAGAAAGATTCTGAGTTCAAAAAATTGAAAATTTTTATAGTAACTGCATACATCTCTGCATCTTAATTCTTAAATAGGTTTTTCAATTTTTGCAGCTACAAGAAACAAAACAAAAAAAAAATATGGTAACATATCAATGGCTACTGATGCAGATTATATATTCTATGTGTTTTACTCCCACTACTTTCATTGAATTATCTAAATGTTGAAGTTCTCCATTCAATGGAATTTCCAATTGTTGAAGTTATTCAACATTATAATGATATGCTACATGACCTACAATAATATCAGATGGAGGATAATTATCCCTAGGAAAGGGTGACGACGCTATAGAATCTTTGGACTCAACTGTGTCTACAGGAATATTCACTGGTGGTTGTTGCCTTTGCAATTGTTTTAACTAACGACGATGGGAGCTTAAACGCATTGTGTTCTAAATCATCGCTCTCATTATAGTCACCGATTCTTCACGACGTTACATTTCCTATGATTGCATCCACTAGTGAAGTTGATCCTTTGAATGTCAACCCTCTTGAATCGTTTCTGATTGCTCCCTAAATTTTTCCTAAAGAGTAAGAATTGGACAATTTAAACACTCACAGCCATCACAGTTGCAACTCATATTCTCCTTTCTTTCGGATTCTTTGGAATAAGGTGGCGAATAGACTCAATTCTTCTTTAATATTTAAAGGAAATCAGGTAAATACTTCTCTTTCTTCTCCATACTATTTCATTAAGTACATAAATCTTGTTTATAAAATATATGAGGGATAATTCCCATGAATTGAAAGATAACTTCATTATTGATTGAGAATATTGGAGAGGCGGCAAAGAGGATATATGTAACGTCATTTTCATTGGGTTTGTGATCATCACTGGTACAAAACTGAGACAATAATCATAAGAAAATGCAAAAAGGTAGGAATATTGTTGTGGAATAGATAGAAGCAGGAGTCCGGTCTTGACAGAGAAATTCGTATGAAATGTTTTTCGTCCATCAGATCTAATGTGAACTTTTGATACATCTGTCGCCTCTAAATTTAGTCTTACCAACAAATAAAGTTCTCTTTCTTATTTAAATCATATTAGTCTTTTTAGAAATGATAAACTTATCCAATACTAGAAAATTAAAGCATACTCTTTAAACAAGTCTGGCAAATATTTTACACATTTCCTGATTTTAATTGAAAAAGTATATCCAAGCTAATCCTAGAAAATTTAGCTTAATATTAGATTATAGTCGATGAGTTTACTCAAGGTTCATCGCTAAAACGAATAAATTCTTCCCTAATATAACTTACCTATAGGAGAAGGTATACTTATAATTGAAAGAAAACTAATTTCAAAGTAGTCTTAAAATTGTAGACAGACCAATTTTACATCAGATCAAAAACAGATGTCACACCTTGTATCCTAGATAAAATTGATTGCCCCCACTTCAAAGTAATAAAATCAAAGAAATTTGGTGAAAGGAAATTCACAATTTGATTTCCCCCATCTTTTCCAAATAGAAATGATGAAAGGAAATCCATACAATGATTTCCCTCATCTCAAAGAAATGAAAGCTTGTTTTTGAAGTGGTGAAAGGAAGTTCAATTTGGGAGATATAGATAACTTCATCGGGGTAGTGAACAAGCATGCTAGCAGTGAAGCAATATCTATGACATCTGTGAGGTTGTCTTACATATTTTCATAATATAATATGTTATTTAGTTTTTTTTCAATGATACTTATATACTGACCCAACTGGGTTTCCCTAATGAAATACACATTATGTCTTTATAACCTTGAGAGAAAATAGAATCAATTAAAGTCTGGTATTCTAGTTAAATTTACTTTGATTATCCTGGATAATTCTTGAATAAATTTTAAGAAAGAAAACTCTTATTATCCGGACTTGAGATTGATTACTAAGTGTGCTTTAAATTTTTAGATATGGTTATTTTTATTACTTCTATATAAGATTAAATTTCTAAAAAGAAAGAAAACATTCAGATCAATAAAAATCAATAGTGAGTCCATTTAACCAATTAAGGCACATGGTCTACTGTTCTTTCGTGCCTCGCGGGGAGCCACAATCCCCAGATGGAGCCTATATTAGAACATAAATAAAAAAATTCAAATAAAAATCCAAATTTTGAATTCTTTTTTATTTTTGTCTTTTACAAATAACATTTTATCTTTAGAATTATCATTTCATAAACTATTAAAATTTTCATTACTTTTTCATAGGCCAGATCAAACATCCGCCATGAAACTTGACACTTATAAAAATCTACGGTTCGCATGAGTTTGAAGATTCAAAATTACGAAATGTTTAATCAGCGTTATAATTCCTATGAGAATTTTTGAAGTCCTGGAGATTTGAATTTCCATAATTTGTTTAGCAAAGTACTCTGCTGACATGTCCTATGCCACCTGGAATTCTTTACATGTGGAGACACATGGCACTCATTTTGGGTACTCTTGGACATGTAATTCATACGATTTAGGATGACACATGTCACTCATGTCCTCATGACATGTCATCAGATGTGATGTCATCCTTCCACATCAATTCGGGAGATTTTCCTCTAGAAGATCAAATTATCAACAAATCTAAGAAGTGTCAGAGTGTCGTAGTGATGAAGTACTAAAGCGTCGAAGATTAAAGGTTAAAAAATGTTTTATTTGGTGTAATTTACAGTAAGCAATCACTTCACAACTTCGACTTCGAGATAACTTTAAACATTTCTAATGAAAACTTATGAAGTCACAAAGCTCTAGATTCCCGAAGTTCTGAAGCATTTAAAGTTTAAAGAGAACAAAAGCAGCGGTTAATTAAATAAAATGTTAATTAAAGGGTGACTAATTGCTCCGTGAATTTGGCCTTCGGAAGATGTTTAGCATCCCTTATTCAAAAACTCTGAATGTTGAAGCGTTGAAACACTTATCTTCGCAAATCACAATCATTAAAGGTATATTAAACTTGGTTAGGGTGAAAGATTTGAAAAAACATGTTGTCGTGAGGTAATAAATTTGACATATTTATCATGATTACCATGTCATTCGAATTAATGAATAATTGAATGTAAAATCGATTAGTGTCTTGTGTTTTAATTTAATAAAATATTTTGAACTTCATATCACTTCTCCATTCGCATTCATAACTTTCACCTCAGTATTCGTATTCATAATTTTTTGTTTTCTACACAAGATGATATTGGAAGACAAAAAACTATGGCACTATGCAAAGCAACAAGAAAACAAGATTCGTTTGTGGAAGATCCAAACCCAAATTTAGATATTTTTTTAGACACTATCGCTCGCCTGAAAACCAACATTAAATCATGGAAGTAGGTTTATGAAATCCTGGAAAATGAAAATTCCCTCCCTTCTGATGAATCAAGTGAATGGTGAAGATGAGTCAACTGTAAATAATCTTAAAGAGGTGGCCAAGTCGGAACTTCACAAAGTTGTAGCACTGCCAAAATTGTTGCCATGTACAGATATGATACGCTAGGAAATGGACCATGTAGATATTCCAACCAGAACCCTCTGCAGTCATTAGAAGACTATTGTCATCTCATTCTGACCCGAGGACATCCATGTATAAATTAACTTGCAATCCCAAATATGTTTATAATTCACTATTTGTGATGAAATTTAAGAAATAAGAATGTGCAAGTTAAGGCAGAACTGTCCATGATATAGTAAAAACTTGGTGGGGAAATGAAAATAAATTCAAATCTTATAGTCATGGCATCTACTCTACAACCTCTTTTGATGCCCACATTATGTATGTAGACATGATTCTTTGTAGAATGTTCGGAAAGAAAATCCCTACACATTTCACTGTAGAGTGGGCTCCTATAATTCATGAAGTTTTTGAGGGTTTTACTTTTGATTGGGAAAGATGTTGTCAGGTAATATAGCCAAAGAAATAGAGGATTATGCAGCCTAGAAATCTAAATGAGAACATGCTCCCTTCTATATGTCTGCATATATTATGGATGCAATATGTTTCAAAACCCCATTTCCTCTAATAAATTAGAGTTGCACCCCAACTATCTTTGAGCCAATACATACTTATCATTCCAAATTATGAGAGGAAAAGTAAAAGGATTGTTTTTATGAGATTTTTCACAACGTTGTTATTCCAATCCATGAAGTCATTTATGGTCATCCTCTTCCCATAATTTCTGAACAAATAATGGGGAATCTAGGTGTTATTGGAGACCGGTACATTGAAGAATTTTTTTCTTATATCAGAGCTTTTGGTTGTTTTGCATATCCACATGCTCTACCCATATTTCTACTAGACAGACTTGTTTGTCGATAATTATCCTATCAGATAGTTTCTACAGGTATCACCAAAGAAATTAAGGTTGCACAAAAAATATTTTGGCCAGCCTATCCTATATAAGTTGGTATCTTTTCATTATCATATTTTGGACATGCTAAGGTTGAAGCTTCAGCCTTAGATGATATTACATTGGCTACCATCGAATTCAAAAAGAATAATCCACATAGGGTGGTAGAAAACCATTTGGCTCAATTCAATATGAAGAAATATTTCCATGAAGATTCTCCTTTTGATGAAATTTTCAGAGGAGACAGATCATATGATGAAGTTATACCAAGGTTTCAAAATCTTCCTGAAATGGAACAACCTGGTTTTCTCAATTTCCAAAAACACAGAAGGAATGATTTACCCAAGATTTTGCAAGTAGAATAAATTCTTCTTCATAATGGTAATCCAACTTCCCAGATGTAAACATCATCAAACCTCAAGAAACATGACCTTTCTGAGTTCAAAGCAAAATAAGTTGAAAAGACACCAGAAATATTGTCCAAGAACACAACATGTACAGGGATAGCCATACCAGGTAAGACCTATGAAGTATCATTTGCATTGTTTGAAGTTTTCATGAAACATGGTCATAATTGTCCTCAATTGTTCTCAAATACTCAAACTCCTTTGAAAGATGTCAAAACTCAATGGGAATCTATTGCACTTGCAAATCCCATTCCATCTTTAACTCCCCTAGAAACAAGTTATGATTTGTCTCGTTCAAAGGTAACAAATGTAGATGATTTAACACCTATTGAACCAGAAGAGATGTCTTCATCGGATTTCTTCTTCAACAAGAAAAGGAAATCTATCATATGAAGAGAAGTTTAGAAAAAAAAGGAGGAGTAGTTATTAAAATGAAAAGAATGGTATATGATGGACAGGGACAGAGTGACCCTGAATTCACAAAACAGATAGCACATTCACTGGGAGAATTTGCAACAACCAAATCATGGTCAGTAGATAAATTGAGAGAGAAACATGACAAGAAAAATATTTTGATTGAGCAGTTTCAAAATGATTTTAGATCGACATAAGTCATTGTCAGGGAGAAAATCAATTATGAACTAACTCAGGTCAAATAGGGTTTTGAGCAGCAGATCAAATAATTAGAGGAGAAATTCAAGGTAAGTTTTCAATATCAACACTTGAGTAAGAACAAGATTTCCCAGAGAGAAATCATTCAAGGTAAGTTTTCAATATCAACACTTGAGTAAGAACATGATTTCCTGAATAAATTCAATTGAAATAACAATAATTGACATCTCATCTTTTAAGAAACAAGCTTTGTAAATCAATGAGGGACTACAGATAGTTCAGCAAAAAATTTATGAAAAATTGGATATTATTCAAAAGGATTATCATATAATGAATAATTTATTGTAGATTATTGATGATTAAGAGAAAGAATATATTATTGATAGATCCAAATTTTAGGAACTTATAGTGTGGAGGAAAAATCTCAATATACCAGGGTTGGTTCCTTTTTCAGAAATTGAATAGTTGAAAGGAGAAATATCCCTAAAATCATGGGAAAACAATATTAAAGAAAGTAAAAGATTAGCTAAAGAGGCAAAGAACGTTTTTCTTAATGCTCTTTTAGTTGTGGATGTAGAGATGGTAGAAATTGATATCGATGATATTCATGCTTTTATTGGGCAAGTCGAGAATGAAAAGAGAAAAGAAAATCTAAAGAAGAACAGAGAGAGAATGCAAAATGATATGTCACAAGTCAATCATGTTAACTTGCAAGTCTTAAATGATCTTCTGGTAAAATAAAGTTTACAATATCATATCACCCAACAAGTTGTTGTAAAAATTGAAAGGAATTTGCCATTAGTGCATAAAAAGGTTTTCACCTTTGAATTAAATGCCAATATAAAACCCCCCAGGTTCGTAATTTCATTATTAGATTTGCATGTGCAATACAAGTATTAGCAAAAGACAAGTGCTTCTACGAGCAAATAAAGGAAGAATGAACTACTAGCAAGCGAAGGAGTTTCCAAAAGAAGGACAAATGTTCAAAACCTTTGTAATATTTAGTTAGTTTAGATTTTATTTTATTTTAAGAACTAGAAATGTAGAAAGTCTAACCAATTTTGGTTAAGACAATTTTTTATAAATAAATAGATTAAATATGTAATCAGGGCTTCTTCTGGCCAAATGTAAAGAGAGACTACTTAATATAAATCTATACACGAAAGACAGAGATTATGCATTTCGTTTCTTTGAGTTATGTGCTTTCTGCGTGTTGCTATTTCATCATAATCCATCGTCTTCACTCTGTGATGCTTAAACATTGAAGGATTACAATTTAGTAATACATCTACTTTGGTTCATATAATTGGATATATGTTCAACTACAGTTTTTCCTATGTATCATTGTAAGTAAAACAAAACCTGTATCTGTGTGGATCTCCTCATCTTAAATTCATATTTAAGAAATATTCTTCATGTTTCTTCTATTGTGAATAAGGTCATATTTATCAACATTGGATACCTTACTTTCCACTTCTTAAATATTGATAAAACTCGAAGGAAGAGATATTGCCTCTGTGTTTTTTGAATCATTAAGTTATTGAAGCTTCATCTCAAATTGAAGGTAGAAAATAACTATAAAAACAAATCTTATAAATTTTGGATGCTTGGAATTATTCTATGAGCCTAGAGTAAATATTAGGAACAACAGGCTCTATGCTACTCATGACTTCGAATTGGCAACCATAGTGCATGCCTTGAAGAGATGGTAGTACTATCTCACGAGTAAAATATTTGAGTTGAGAACAAACCATAGTGGTCTGAAGCATTTGTTTGGACAACCAAGTTTAAATGACAAACGAATCAAGTGGTTAGAATTTCTTAGTTAGAATGGATTTGACATAAATCACATCAGAGGAAAAGATAACAAGGTGGCTAACGCACTCAGCAGGAGGGTGCACTAAATGCATGCTACAACCATTAGAATGTACAAATCATATTTGAGTGACAGAATCTTAGAGGTTGTCAAATCAGATCAGTGATATCTGGACATAGAGACAAATTTACAGAAAGGTATGTTGCATCAAAAATTGAAAGGTTATGAGCTAAAAGAGGATGGAATCCTCATGTATAGGCGCAGAATCTATGTGTTAAATCTTCAGGAGTTGAAAAATATATTATTGTCAGAGATGCATAAAGTTTCTTATGTTGGACACCCAGGATACCAGAAGACAATTGCAGTAGTAAAAAATAAATACTATTGGCCATGCATGAAAAACGAGGTTGGTAATTTTATTGCTATATTCCTTGAATGTCAAAAGGTCAAGGCTGAGCACAGACATCCAATTGGTTTGCTACAACCTTTTCTGATTCCTGAGTGGAAGTGGGAAGTTGTAACCATGGATTTCATTACTAAGTTGCCTAGGACTTCTAAGAAACATGATTCTATTATGGTAGTGGTGGACAAGCATACTAAAGTTGTCCATTTTGTTCTAGTGAAGTCATCGCACAAGGCAACCAACATTGTTATAATATATATGCGAGAAATTTCTAAGTTGCATGGTGTACCTAAGACAACTGTGTCTGACAAAGATTCCAAGTTCACATCAAACTTTTGGAAAGGTTATTCAAAGGATTTTTGAAAAATCTGAATTTTAGCATAGCATATCACCCTGAGACAAATGGACAAACAGAGAGGGTAAATCGCGTGATTGAATATATGCTCAAGATGTATGTGATGGATAAACCATAAAAATGGGAAGACTAGATTCACTTGGTAGAGTTTGCTTAAAAATATGGGTATCAAACATCTCTAAAGATAAGCACATTTGAGGTACTTTATGGCAGAAAGTGCAACACACCAATGAGTTGGGACAACCCAGAAAACCACGCAGTGGTTGGGCCAGATCCTCTTTGGGAAATGGAGTAGAATATGGTAAAGATAAGGTAGAATTTAAAGGTTGCCCAAGAAAGGAAGAAAACATGCACAGATAAAGGTAGAACCCAAAGAGAGTTTAAGTAAAATCCAGATGCAGTTCCCTGAAGTTCGGAAATTGTTCAAAGTTGGCAACACGCTACTATGGGCCATTTGAAATCCTAGAGAGGATTAGTCTTGTTACATATATGCTTTCATTTCCTGCATACTTGTGCATTCATAATGTTTTCCATGTATCATTGCTTAAAAAGTATGTACATGATGCTAATCATATTATTGATTGGAATGTGATTTAGGTGGAGCCAGAAGGCAATTTTCGAGTGCAATCGGTTTGCATATTGGATCAGAAAATGAAACATCTCTGGAATCGAGCCATGAAGCTAGTAAAGGTCCAATGGACCTGGTACAGTCCTTAGGATGCAACTTGGGAGTGCGAGGATGCTATGCGGGAAAAGTATCTGCATATTTTTGAAGATTTTTGAAATATTCTATGTGCATGTGTATTTAATGCACTAAGGACAATGCATAAATAAGGAGGAGGTGAATGTAATGTTTCTAATCCGAACCCAATTTTTAGTTGTACATATAGGCTAGTGAGCCATTGGCACCAATTGTAAATGTAAATGTACATATAGGTTAGTGAGCCATTGGTACCAATTGTAAATTTAAATGTACATATAGGCTAGTGAGTTGTTGGCACTAAGTTTTGGTTTTTGTGCACACCTGAGTAGTGCGCGAGGATTGTTATCAAAGAAAGGGTGCACACATTTCCTAGTGTTACATTCACCTGGATAAGTACATGTGTTTTCACATCAAAGGAAGGTGCGCACATTTCACAGGTTGCATGCACTTGAGTAAGTGTGTGGGGATTACCTTGAAGTGTGCATTGAACTGAGTTATATATATATTTGTGTGTGTGTGTGTGAGGATGGAGAGACTGTGTGGTTATGGTGTTGGTGATTCAAGATGCAAATAGGTCAGTGAACCTATCCTTGTAAAATGTAACCACACTCAAATTATTAATAATATCACAACATTTTTCACAAACAGATCAGATGAAAAGAGACGGGGGGATAAACTCCGTCGAAAACGGAAAAGGGAGGACTTAAGTCCACGAGAATATTTTATTAATATTTCCAAAAAGTGTAATTTATGGATAATTATTTATCCTAAGTTCTCGAGGGATGGGAACGAGTCACCATGTGGCTAAAGCTAATTTTGAAGGTGACAAGTGTCCAATTTAAGGCATGTAATATACATTGTTGGACTTAGTATATTTTGGGGGAGGGAAAAACCATTCATTTCATTTTCTTAAACATTAAGACCAACACTCCTTTGGGGAGATTGAGAAATGACTGCTATTGTATAACCATGTGCTTTGGAAAAACTGGTCTGTGCTTGAAGAGGTAGATTGTCAAGCTCATGAGCATTCTCTCCAGGTGAGATATTTGTTGTCGAAGAGGCAGGTTGTCAATCCCATGAGCATTATCTCCAGGTGAGAGATTTGTTGACGAAGAGGAAGGTTGTCGAGCCTATGAGCATCCTCTCCAGGTGAGAATTTTTTTGGTAATTGTTCCTTGGTGCACTGGTAATTAGTTGTAGTGCTCTAAGACTTCCTATCCGACCTATTTCTGAAGCCCTGGAAGGGAAGTGGGGAAACCAAGGGACTATTGAGCAGAGAAGGGGCACGCTTCCTTGGGTGGGACATGCATGTGCAAAATGATATATTGTAGACTAGTTGCATAAGTGGGCACCTTGGACTGAACAATTTTATTGATTATTAGACCTTATCCTAGCATTACGAATCATTTTTCCCTGGTGAATTTTAATCCCCATCCTAGGGGTGACATATTGTTGAAATTTTATGAGCAATAGAGTCTATGGTTGGGAGGAACGTCTGAGTTATGCACGCGGTTGGTGACTTTTCATAAAAGATAAGTGTCCTTTATGTGCTTGTCTCATTTACTATGTGCTTAATTATCTATGCCTAATATAGGTTTAATTCTTGTAATTATCTTCTTGATTCATAGGTCTTTGTTTTCAGTCGTGGTTATACCCCATGAAGACTTTACACCCCTGAAGAATGTACTCTCCTCCACGTCGAGGAGTACAGGGGGTCTTGCCCCTCCTACGGGGTCCAGGGAGGCTATACCCCTGGTTGGGGGGTCCGGAGGAAAGCGAGCCCCTGGCAGGGGTTCGAGATTGAAACCCCCAAAGGAAAAATTGCCTTGTAAATGTATATTGTAATTTCATAGTAAATTTGGACCATTCATTATAAGGTCGCATATCTGACGATATAATTTATGTTAGGGTTTTTTTCCCTAGAAGGAAACCCTATTTTATGAGGGAAATTTATTGCGGCTATGTATCATTGTGAATATTGTATTTTAAGAGAGGAGATTGTGAGAGAAAGAAGAGGAAGTTACAGTGGGTTTGTTGTAGGTTGTATCCCTTCATTTGCTAGATAATAATAAAGGAAGGACCTGGAAATTTCTCTGGTGGACGTAGCCCACACTGGGTGAACCACGCATATCTGTGTCTCTATTGTATTGTGTATCTTCTATGTTTTATTTCCACATTTATTTTATTTTATTGCTCCATGATCCTGTTTTTATAATAACTTGTATCATAACAAAAGGAAACTCATAGGAAAAGAGTGTTCCTGGTTCGAGTGGGAGCAATGGCGGAATATGGAAATTTTAGGGTCAAGAAATTTAACAACCAAAACTACCAGTTATGGAAGATGCAGATGGAAGATTATTTATATCAGAAGGATCTATTCCTACCATTGGATGGAATAGAAAAGAATTCGACAACCATGAAGGATGAAGAATGGGAGGCTCTTGACAGAAAGGCACTAGGAACGATATGGTTGAGCCTGGCAGCGTCGGTGGCTTTCAATATTTCTAAAGAAAAGACAATGAAGGAGTTGATGGATGCATTGGCTAAACTATATGAAAAAAAGTTGACGTCCAATAAGGTATTTCTAATGAAGAGATTGTTTAATATGAAGATGTCAGAAGGTGGGTCTGTTGCAGATCATTTAAATAATTTAATACGGTTACTAATCAACTAACTTCTATAAAAGTGGATTTTGATGATGAGGTCGGGGATCTTATAATATTGTGCTCATTGCTAGAAAGTTGGAATTGCTTCATCATGGTTGTAAGTAACTCTGTCTCTGGTTCAAACACTTTAAAATTTGATGATGTTGTTGGTGTTATCCTTAATGAGGAAATGCGACAGAAAAGAAAAGGTGAGACATTAGGCAATGTGTTAAACATGGAGAATAGGAGAAGACAAAAGGATAGAGGAAAGGGCTCAAGGAATTGTGGGGATTCTAGGAAGGGAAGATCCAAATCCATACTTGGAAATATAGAGTGTTAGAATTGTGGAAAGAAAAGACATCTGAAGAAATATTGCATAGCTCCAAAGAAACAAAGAGATGGACAACAGGAGAAAAATCGGGAAACAAATGTAACAGGTGATGTGCTACAAGATTCTTTGATTCTTTTTGTAGATAATATTTATGAGTCTTGGGTAGTAGATTCGGGGGATTCATTTCATGCCACACCCCATAGGAAACATTTTTCTAGATTATGTTCAAGGTGATTTTGGACAGGTTCATTTGGGTGATGATGCACCATGCAAAATTGTTGGAATGGGAAAGGTAAAAATAAAACAAATGAATGGAAAGAAATGGTTGTTGAAAGAGATAATATATGTTCCAGATCTAAGAAAAAAAATTATTTCGATAGGGCAATTGGCAAGTCAAGGTTGTATATCCATATTTATAGATAAGGTGTGGAAGGTCACCAAAGGATCATTGGTGATAGCAAAAGGAGATAAGGTAGGTACATTGTATTTATGTACTGTTAATATTGACTCTTCTATCTCTTTAGATTCTACAGGACTGGATACAACACTATGGCATCATAGGCTTGTACACATGAGTGAGAAGGGAATGTAGATACTTCACAAAAGAAATTTTTTGCCAGATCTTAAACAAATTGATTTGGATTTACGTGAGCATTGTGTTTATGGAAAATAGAAAAGAGTCAGATTTCTCAGAGTCGGAAAAGAAAAGAAGCGTGAAAGGTTAGAGCTTGTGCATACAGATGTATGGGGACTAGATGAGGTATCATCTCTTGGTGGCTCTTGTTATTATGTTACTTTTATTGATGATGCAACTAGAAAAATTTGGGTTTATTGCATTTGGAAAAAATAATGTTTTGATACTTTTAAGAAATTGAAAGATTTGGTTGAGAATGAGACAGGAAAAAGGTTGAAGTGTCTCAGATCAGACAATGGAGGTGAATATTGCAGCAAGGAGTTTTATGATTACTATTCATACCATGATATTTGTAGAGAGAAGACAGTTCCATGAACACCACAAGAAAATGGTGTGTCAGAAAGGATGAACAGGACAATCATGGAGCATGCAAGGAGTAGGAGATTGCATGTTTATTTTCCCTTACAGTTATGGGAAGATGTTGTAGATATTGTTTTTCACTTAATAAACAAATGACCTTCAATCTCTTTGGATAGTGGAATTCCAGAGGAGGCATGGACATGTAAAAAGGTAAACTATTATTTTTTGAATACTTTCGGTTGTGAAGCATTTGTCCATAATGATAAAGAAAATAGAACAAAGCTTGAGGAAAAATCCAAGAAGTGTACCTTTATTGGATATGATGTTAACGATTTTGGTTATCGCTTATGGGATTATGAAAATCACAAAATCATTAGGAATAGAGATGTCATATTTAATGAGAAGGTCATGTATAAAGATCATTTGCACAGAAAGATACAAGAAAAAGGAAAACCAGAATTCATAGTGCTTGATGAGATCACCGAAAAAGAAATTCCAAAGGGACCAGAAAATCAAAATGTACAACAACACGAGAAACAGGTACCTCAAACTTCTGCAAGTGTTGTTAGAAGATCTACCAGGTTAAGTAGACCCCATGAAAGATACTCTCCTTCATTGTATTATTTATTGTTGATTGATTCTGGTGAACTAGAATGTTATGAAGAGGCAATGCAGGTAGACACTAAAAAGAAGTGGGAGCAAGGCATGAAAGATGAAATGGATTCTCTGGTAAATAACCAGACTTGGGATTTGGTTCAGTTTCCTGTAGGAAAAAGAGGATTACAAAATAAATGGGTTTACAAGTTGAAGGAAGAAGATGGAGGAAAAAAACAGTACAAGGCTAGACTTGTTGTAAAGGGTTTGCACAAAAGAAAGGTATAGATTTTGATGAAATATTTACTCTTGTTGTTAAAATGACTTCAATTAGGACTATTTTAAGTCTTGTGGCAATAGAAGATTTGCATCTTGAACATTTAGATGTAAAAACATATTTTCTCTATGGGGATTTGGAGGACGAGATTTATATGCAGCAGCCACAAGGGCATGAGGTCAAAGGGAGAGAGAATTTGGTATGCAGGTTGAAGAAGAGATTGTATGGCCTAAAGAAAGCTCCAAGGCAGTGGTATTTGAAGTTTGACAGGTTTATGACAGAACAAGGTTATAGTAGATGTCATTCTGATCACTGTGTTTATTTTAAAAGGATAGAAATTGGAAGCTATATTATCTTTCTATTGTATGTAGATGACATGCTTGTTGCAGGGTCTAATATGCAGGATATAAATGTGCTCAAGAATAAATTAGCTAATTCATTTGTAATGAAGGATTTGGGTGCTACAAAGAAAAGCCTTCGTATGAGAATAACAAGAGACGGGAAAAATCAAAAATTGACATTGTCTCAGGGTGAGTACATAGAGAAGGTGTTGGAGAGGTTTAGAATGCAGAATGAAAAACCAGTTAGTACACCTTTGGCCAACCATTTCAAATCAAATAAGGAAATGTGTCCCAAGGCACAGGAGGAGATAGAATATATGTCCAAGGTCCCTTATTTATCATCATTTGGCAGCTTGATGTATGCAATGGTTTTCACAAGACCAACTATTGCACATGCAGTGGGAGTTGTGAGTAGGCATATGAACAATCCAGGTAAAGAACATTGGGAGGAAGTAAAGTGGATTCTCGGGTATTTGAGAGGTACTTCTACTCATGCATTATGTTTTGGAGGTTCAAACATTGTTCTACAGGGATATGTTGATTCAGATATGGCAGGTGATAAATATAACAGGAGGAGCACCACAGGGTATGCTTTTACTATAGGTGGAAAAATAGTAAGTTGGATTTTGAAATTGCAAAAGGTTGTTGCACTTTCAACAACAGAAGCTAGTAAAGAAATGATTTGGTTACAGAGGTTTATGGAGGAATTGGGAAAGAAGTAAGAGAAAATCAGGTTGTATTGTGGTAGTGTGAGTGTCATTCATCTTGCAAAGAACTCAGCCTTCCATTTGAATACTAAGCATATACATCTTAGGTACCATTTCATACGATCTGTCTTGGAATATGGACATTTGAAGTTGGAAAAGATACACACTAGCAGAATCTTGCAGACATGTTAACAAAGGGAGTAACCAGGGAGAAACTGAGTTACTGCTCAGTTTTAGTTGGTCTTCAAGCATGAAGGTGAAGATGAGAAATTTTCCAGGTCCAAGAAGGATCATAGTCCAGCAGATACAACAGTGATGGAGTTGTTGAGATCAGTCTCCAAGTGGGATATTGTTGGTTGTGGAGCCTGATTATCTTCTTGATTCAGAGGTATTTGTTTTTAGCCTTGTTTATACCCCATGAAGACTTTACACCCTGGAAGAATGTACACTCCTCCATGCATGGAAGGGAAGGGGGGATTTCCCCTCATGCGGGGTCCAGGGGGGGCCAAGGTGAATCCCTTGAAGAAAAGAATGCCTTGTAAATGTATATTTTAATTTCATAGTAAATATGGACCGTTCATTATAAGGTCGCAGATCTGACGGTAGAAGTTATGTTAGGGTTTTTTTCCCTAGAAGGCAACCCTTTTTTATGAGGGAAATGTATTGCGGCTATGTATAATTGTGAATATTGTATTCTAAGAGAAGATATTGTGAGAGAAAGAAGAGGAAGTTACAATGGGTTTGTTGTAGGTTGTATCCCTTCATTTGTTGGATAATAATAAAGGAAAGACCTCGCAATTTCTTTGGTGGATGTAGCCCACATTGGGTGAACCACGTATATCTGTGTCTCTATTGTATTTTGTATCTTCTATGTTTTATTTTCACATTTGTTTTATTTTATTGCTCCACGATCCTGTTTTTCTAACATGTATAATGTTGCTTGCACATGTAAGTGTGGTGTTGATATTGAATATTTATAGTCGTACATGTGGAGTATGAGATTCATTATTATTTATTCATGTTAATTTAATATTATAATAATGGTTGTTAGTATCCAGATATAAAATTTTCAATTTCCTCCTTATTGCGGGAATAGGGTTATTCCCGTAGCACCAAGTGATCCTGAGCACCGGTATCGTATATAGTAGAAGTGGTACTGAGATCTTAATTCACCTCATTAAAGAGGAGGTACAGGGTTGATTTTATTATAAATTCCACCAAAAAATATGTTATCACCGGATTTGCAAGTGTCACCAATACATAAGCCTAGCTATACATATGGATTTTTTTTTTTTAAAGCCAAACCATGGCCTTTCATGGTTATGGATTTAGCCAAGCTCCTAACCCATACCATGTATTATTTGCCATGTTCACACATCGATGGACAAAATCAACATAGAAGTCGACACATGGCAAACCAACTCAAATTCATAAGTTGAGTTCATCAAGCCACAAAGCCCAGCATTGAGCACCAAGACCCTTTTATTTCCATATGCCACGCGCCAAGCCTAATTTATCATTCCACAAGTCAAGCCACAAGTCAAACCGTCCTTGTCGGCTATCAAGAGCAATAAGCATTGTTTCAACAGATGTTAAATGCTAGGGTTTACTATTTGCTTCCAAATGCCCAATTTACAAATAGAAGATGCTAGGTGTATTGCAAGGATGCTCTAAGAATGAAGGAAACTCGGGTTTCAATTTTCAAATGGTGAGGCGTTAGTGACAGGTGCCCTGAGAACGCCATGATTTCATCTGGAATATAAAGAGAGTCAAGCAGTATTGAAGACTCTAGGAGTCTGTATGATGACAACGCCAAAATGGAAGCGGCCCAGAAAGCAAAGGTCAAGCATGCAGTCCACACATCAGGCACAGAGACAGAATATACAGGCAATGCCATTGGAGACAGAGTAAACGCGATCCCAGTGTCCAAAGAGGTTGGTGTATATATATCAAATATTTCTGGAGAAAGTATGATTCCACCATTTGGCACTCATTGTGGATGGTACCATCCTTGTCTATATATCTGAAAATGAGTTGGAGGATGAGCTCTTTGATTTGGTCACACGGTGTAGAGTAGTCCTTTGTTGTCGAGTTTCTCCTTGACAAAAGGCTGGTATAGCTTCCCTAATAAAAAACAGGACCGATGATATGACATTGGCCATAGGTGATGTACCAAATGATGTTTCTATGTTCCAGATGGTAGATGTTGGAGTAGGAATAAGTGGCCAAGAAGGCAGGCAAGCTGTAATGGCATCACATTTTTCTATGGGACAATTCAGATTTCTAGAACGATTATTGCTAGTGCATGGTCACTGGAACTATCATCGCATGAGCTATATAATGTTGTACAACTTTTATAGAAATGTTGTATATGTCTTGATGCTCTTCTGGTACGTATTTTACATGGCCTTCACTGCAACAAGAGCCATAACTAAATGGAGTGGTCAATTGTATTCTATCATCTATACTTCAGTGCCAACAATAGTAGTGGGTATTTGGGATCAAGACCTATGTGACAACACTTTAATTTGTTTCCCTAAACTGTACGAATCTGGGCAGAGGGAGGAAAATTATAATTTTCGCCTCTTTTGGGTGATGATGAATGGACACATTGTGGCAAAGGCTTGTTATTATGTGTGTGGGTTACTTTTCTTACACACATTCTACAGTGGACATTTGGAGCATAAGGAGTCTTTGGATCATTGCGGTGGTTCTGTTGGTGAACCTCCATCTTGCCAGGGACGTTTCTTCCTGGATAGTTATCACTCATGTAGTTGTATGGGGATCAATTGTTGCCACATGGATCTGCATTATTATCTTGGATTCCATACCAATTTTACCAAGTTACGGGACAATATACCATGTAATTACATGGGGATCCTATTGGTTGAACCTTATTCTTATAGTCTTCCTGGAACTGCTTCCTTGCTTTCTAGTCAAAACGATAAAACCTCATGGCTAAAAGACGATTGTAATGTGATGGGCAAACCCTCGTGGAATAGAGACATTTCCCCCTGGCATCATTGTCTCAGAGACAGATTTGTATCTTTGAAGATTGTGGGGTAATCCTAGTAAGGACATAGTATTCAATCAAAGTACTTGGTGACATTCACAATTGGTTTCGATTTCAGAAGGCAATTATGGATGCCCTGAGGTTTTCAACAAAAAATTTTGTGGTGCATAGAATCAATATGGCCACCAGCAGCAAAATGTTCCAGCCTTGGAGAGCGAGAATTTGGTACATAATAAGTCTCATATGAAGGCTATACCAGCATCATTATCCTCATAGCCTATATTCAGAAAGCAATCAAAGGATCAATTTCAGATTCTTAAGCAATATTTTCATTCGAGAACATTTGAAATAATTAATTCCACACCAATGATTTTCAGGAACAACTCATATTAAATAGGGGTAGTTAGAAACAAATGGAACAATGATCAAAGGTGGCAGATTATCCCATAACTCATGGAAATAAAATCAACAGTTGTGATCATCAATTCCAGATTCCCAGGCATGAAATCAACAGACAGTTTTGGGCATCTCCAACTCATCGAGATGCAGATATCAAGAAGACAGTATTCTGGCAACAGGTGGCCAACTTTCCAGTTTTTCAGGCAGCCTTTTTGGCACTCGAGACACTTTGGGTTCTGTTTCATCTTTTAGCTTATTTTTAGAAATATTAATTAATGTTTCTTCCTAGAATTTAGAAGCATTTTGTTAATTGTAGGTTATATATTTTTATCATTTGTAAAACAAAGGAGGAGGAGGGGTCCGTGAGGGCAAGTCTGAGAAGAGATTGATGAAATAGAATCCATAAGAGTTACTAGAACCTGAAGGCATTGTATTTCTGTAATCGTTTCTGACATTGGAGATATATGACATGTGTTTATCAGGTTGTGATTTTCTTGTCTAAACATTGTTTTTCACCTTCCTTGTTTTACATTCTGTCGTTCTTCTTACTTGAACGAATTATAGACATTGAGAATCAATGGCAGCTTATGGATGATAGATTCCCGAGTGGTAAATATTTTTATATGACTGCCTATCATCCATGTGTTTTGTTTCAAGTATCATTGCATCTTTTTGACTAAGAGAATCTTGGTTTGACGAGGTGTTCTACTTTTTGTCTATTTCCTATTGTTCTATCCATTTACATATAAAAACATCTTATCTGATATACAATTTGATTGCCTCCGGTCAACAGGGTGTTTACTTGACTCCATGCCCAATGGTGTTTACTGATCAACATTTAGCCCATTTCTCTTTTTCTTCCCTTTCCCATCTACCGGATCCATCTTCTTTCATAACCCAAACACATTCTTATTTATAAAATTATAGCAATAATTGAAGGGGTGCTAGGCTTGTCCCTATAGCAGTCTAGGGGAGACTTCTAGCACTAACAATGGTCATGAGTCTCTGAGACAAGGTTAGAATGGTCGTGAACGTTGGGAAATACTTTGTGTGCATAAGAGGCTAGATTCGCTTGTGTGTGCAAGGAAAGATCTTGTGCACACAAGGAGAAAAAAAAATTTGTATGACTCCAAAATGGTTGTGCACATAGTAGAGATCACATGTTCAGAGTGGGCTCCATGCACAGTAATCCTGTGTGCTCAGTATTCTTGTGTGCGCAATTGTATTGTGTTACTTCCATTGTTATAAGTTGTGTCAAAAGAGAAAATTTTGTGTGGCGCAACCCAGCTTGGGTTCGATCATGTTACTTTAAGTATTTATGTGCAGACCAATGTTATAGAGTAGTATATGTGCACTATATTTTAGAGTAGCATTGCTCAGTAGTAAGTGTGGTACCCAGCTAGGAGGTTGGGTATGTTACAGATTGATATCGGAGAATTTTATTAGTGTTGGTAACGAGGGACATTACAGATTGGTATCAGAGCATTTTATTAGTGTTGGTAATAGAGGACGTTACACGTACACTAGAGCAAGGAAATTTCTCCCTATTGTCCACAATCAAACCAAATAACAATGAGGAAGCCAGTAACGATGAGAATTGGATCAAGGCCATGGAAGAAGAACTGAATCAAATAGAGAAAACTGAGACATGGGAATTAGTTCCAAGACCTAAGGACAAAAATGTGATTGGAACAAAACGGGTGTTCAGAAACAAACGAAATGAAGATGGAAAAGTAACCAGAAACAAGGCAAGGTTAGTATGCAAAGGATATGCTCAAGTTGAAGGAATAGACTTTGAAGAAAAATTTTCTCCTATGGCCAGAATGGAAGAAATAAAAATATTATTGACTTATGCATGCTCCAAAAGGATCAAACTATATCATATGGATGTGAAATCATCTTTCTTAAATGGAGAGTTAGAAGAAGAAGTCTACTTAGAATAGACGGAAGGGTTTCTTCTAACCAAAACAGAATATTATGTTTGCAAACTAAAAAAAACTGTGTATGGACTTAAGCAAGACCCCAGAGCATGGTACTCAAGATTGGACAAGTACATACAACAATAAGGATTCAGAAAGGGCAGTGCAGATAGTAATCTCTACATAAAAGTGGATCAAAACAGTATACGTATCATTGAAATATATGTGGATGACATCATCTTTGGAAGTGACGATGACAGGTTGAGTTAGAATTTTTTCCAAGGACATGCAAAGTGAGTTTGAAATGTCCCTACTTGGTGATCTGACTTTATTCTTGAGACTTCAGACAACTCAACAAGATGAAGGAATTTTCATTTCCTAAACTAAGTACATCAAGGAAATGTTGAAGAAGTTCAGAATGGAAGATTTCAAACTTGTAAGTACTCATATGGAGACTAGTTGCAATTTGAGTAAAGATGATGAATCTAAAGAAGAATATCACAGACTCTATAGATCAATGATTGGTAATTTACTCTACGTGATAACTTCAAGACCAGATGTGATGCAAGCAGTTGGACAAGTCACAAGATTTCAAGTAGCACCAAAGGAATCTCATGTCCTAGCAGTAAAGAGGGTTTTCAGATATCTAAAAGGAACCACAAATTTTGGGATATGGCATCTGAAAGGAAATGAGTTGACTATGGTTTCCTACACAAATCCATCTTTTTCAGGAAGTATTGATGACAGAAAAAGTACAAGTGGAGGAACTTTCTACTTGGGTGATTGTTTAGTATCTTGGTTGAGAAAGAAGCAATATTCAATATCCTTATCCATAGCAAAAAAAGAATATATTGCAGCAGACACATGTTATACGCAAGTTCTCTGGATGAAGCAAACTCTGCAAGACATGAAGATGAAATATGATGAGCCCATTCTTATATTTTGTGGCAAAACCAGTGCTATAAGCATATCCAAGAATCTAGTAATGCACTCCAATACCAAACATAATCCTATTAAGTTCCACTTTCTACGGGAACAAGTCACAGAAAAGAATATCAAGTTGGAGTACATTGGGACAAAATAAAAGATTGTAAATATCTTCACAAAGCCTTTTTCTAGGGAGACCTTTGAGTATCTCCATTGAAAACTAGGAGTAATTTCTGATCCATATTAATTTGCACACCATCTAGCAAAAAATTCAGGGGGAGACATACCGTCAGAGGGAGTTACTATGTCATTGATGTCAAAGGGGGAGAGAAAGATTAGAAGCATGAAGACAGGGGGAGAAATGGTCACAGGAGGGGAGTATGAGTGTTGCCATAAATTCCAAAGGGGGAGATTATTATAAAATTGGTTGGCTTTGATGTCAACCATAGAATAATCCTTGAAGTAAGTCCACAAGCTCCTATAAGTAATGGTTTTATTTGAAGTAATATCCAAAGTGATCCCCTTATGGCGTAGCTCTAAAAATGTCCCTCAGAGGAAGACACTTTAAAGAATCCTATAAGAAATTCATAGATGTCAAGCAAAGAATCCTAGAGGTATGGTCAAGAAGACCTAGAAGTAAGGAAGGGAAGTCCCGGAAGAAAGGCTAAGTTATCCCTAAATTATGCCCCAATTGGAATAAGTATTAAATATAAAAATAAAATTATAAGTGTCAAGTCGTCCCAAACTAAAATAAATATTATAAATATTATTAAAGTGGCAAGATTCAATTCGACCCCATTTGAATTAATTATTTGGGTCAATTCGGCCCTAAAAGAGGGTTAAATCTAGTATAAATAAGGTGCCTAGGATCTCATTTCAAAAATCAAATTAAGTGACTTCTATCTGAGCTAATTATGTCAGACATCTGAGGCAGGGAATCAAGTGACTATTGAGGCAATGAATCAAGGAGATATGAGGCAACAAGGGTGATAGATATGAGGTAGTAAGGGTGAGTTATCTAAGGCAGTAAGGCTGAATTTCAGAGGTAGATCTAAGGCCTATTTTGAAGTTGATATAAGGTAAATTTTTGGGTTACATTTGATGAGTTTCAGGCCTGCGTTGAGGCCTATTCTGTGGCAGAAATAAGGCACAAGTTTGAGGAGGTTAATGGAGAATTTTTAGGCATATTCTAAAAAAATATTGAAGGTAGATATGAGGTGCATTTTAACAACTTTTTGAGGCAAATCTAAGGTGAATTCAAACATCTTTTTGAGGCAAATCTAAGGTGCATTCAAACAACTTTTTGAGGCAAATTTGAGGTGCATTCAAACATCAGTTTGAGGCATATTTTAAGGTAAGTTTTCTTGATCATATTTTATAATTTCTTGAAGTTTCTTCCAGACCTATACCAAGGATGATTCTAATACCATATATGAGGCAACGATGAAGATATGAAGAGGTGAAAAATGGAGGATGTGAATGGATTTTCTGAGGCAATTTTGAGGTTGTATTGAAGCGTGTTCTGAAGCAAGTTTTTGAGGTATAAGGGGCCAATTATGTGGTATGGAGTAAGGCCAAAATTCGATCCTATTTTATCCAATTTCCCCAACAAAATTTTGTGCTTGTTGTGGTAAGGAATCTTTTAGAATGGTTTCCAGGCTTGGTTTCAAGTCTCTTGTGTGCAGATCTATTTGAGAATATTGAGGAAAGATTGTAGCAAGGTTTTGAGGGATATTTTAGACAGTTGTATAACTCAACAAATGAGTAGATTGAATATCTTTATATGGTTCAGTTTTGGCACCAAGAAGATGACTCAACAAAGATGCTAAGAAGGTGATTCAGTGAAGGTAAGAAGACATCATATGAAGGATACATATCAAGGGTGATACAGTCTACCTTTTTCAACTGATAGGGCAAGGGATTCACCTTACAAAGTGTGATTAAGGGCATACTCTAGTATTTCTTTTGTAAATCTTGTTTTGAGAATAATTTTTTAAACAAGGGTGGATTGGGTGGTGCTCGGGAAGATTGGTGCCTTCATCTTGCAGTTTGGTGTCTATGAAGTGTGAGTTCACAAGGGAGTTGGTGCCTCCTTCTAGTTGGTGCTAGAAAATTTAGAGGGTTGGTTCGTCCTTCCAGTTGGTGTTAGAGAATCTTGGAAGTTGGTGCTTCCGGTGGATGTAATCTTTTGATATATTAAAAAGAGTTCTATGGTTTTCTCCCATTTGGGTTTCCTCGTAAAATTCTTGTGCACTATGTATATGTGGTTGTTTATTTCAATATATGATATCTTGAATGCAACAATATCTTGAATAAAATTATAAGTAGAAGAAATGATAAATTGTGTATACTAATTCACCATGTCTCTCAGTATCCCTAAATATACCAACAATTATAAGTTCTTTGTATAAGTAAACTTACAAGTTTGAAACTTTTTGATAGATTGAACATAATGGATGACTTGAATTTAAAAGTTTGAAACTTTTTGATAGATTGAGCATAGTGGATGACTCTAATTTGAACATAATGGATTACTCTAATTTGGGCATTTCTACTTCAAATGGATAAAATGGTTTACATTTTCGATCTACAAATTCATAGATAACAACCACAAATGTATTATTTCAATATTCCAGATATAATATAATATACAGAACAGAAATATTTAGCAAGCAATGGAAGAACAACAATGATATATCCAGAGTAATATCGGAACAATACCAGAATAACACCAGAAAGAGCACCTTTATTAATGATAGAAATGTTCACTTGCCTCTTTGAGGGGGAAACCTCTAGCAGAGCAGAGCTCTATTACAATAATCCCCAAGACAAAATATCCAATACCTCCTACTCTTATTTATACTAATTCCACCTTCTAATGAAACTTCTAGAGGAAGATCTTTCTAGAAGCGGAAGCTTCTATTAGGTCTTCTTACATTGACTTATTCTCCTTTATTTATTAGGAATTATTAATTAATGTTGACCTTTATTACATAGAAACAATATCCTACTAACTAATGAATTACAAAGAGGGGTTAATATCGGATCCTAACATGCCCTCCCCCTTCAAAAGCAGCCTTGTCCTCAAGGATGAAGATGCGGAAACTGTTGGAGTATGGTCGTGAGTTCTCAAGTCGCATCCTCTGGTGAGGTGTCCTTCCACTTGATCAACACTTCCTTGATATATCTTCCATGCAATTTACGTTCACGAGAATTGAGGATTGATTCTAGTTGAAGCCAAAGGGATCCTTCTTCATCTTATTCAAAAATAAGATGAAGAAGGATCCTTCTTCATCTAATTCAAACATCATTTTGAGGCATATTTTAAGGTGAGTTTGCTTGATCATATTTTATAATTTCTTGAAGTTTCTTCCATACCTATACTGAGGCCTATTCTAATACCATATTTGAGGCAACAATGAAGATATAAAGTAGTGAAAAATAGAGGAGGTGAAGGGATGTTCTAAGGCAAGTTTGAGGTTGTATTGAAGCAAGTTTCTGAGGTATAAGGGGCCAATTCTGTGGTATGGAGTAAGGCCAAACTTCGGGCCTGTTTTATCCAATTTCCCCCAAAAAAAATTGTGCTTGTTGTAGTAAGACATATTTTAGAATGGTTTACAGGCTTGGTTTCAAGTCTCTTGTGTGCGTTTTTGTTTGAGAATATTGAGGAAAGATTGTAGCAAGGTTTTGAGGGATATTTTAGACAGTCATATAACTTAGCAAATGAGAAGATTGAATATCTTGCTATGGTTTAGTTTTGGCACCAGGAAGATGACTCAACAAATATGCTAATAAGGTGATCCATTGAAGGTAAGAAGACAGCATATGAAGGCTACATATCAAGGGTGATACAGTCTACCTTTTTCAACTGATAGGGAAATGGATTCACCTTGCAAGGTGTGATTAAGGGTGTACTCTGGTAACCCTTTTGTAAATCTTGTTTTGAGAATAAATTTTTAAACAAGGGTGGATTGGGTGGTGCTCGGGAAGATTGGTGCCTTCAGCTTACAGGTTGGTGCCTGTGAAGTGTGAGTTGGTTCTCACAAGGGGGCTGGTGCCTCCTTCTAGTTGGTGCTAGAAAATTCAGAGGGTTGGTGCCTCCTTCCAGTTGGTGCTAGAGAATCTTGGAAGTTGGTGCTTCTGATGGATGTAATATTCTAATATATTAAAAAGCGTTATATGGTTTTCTCCCATTTGGGTTTCCACGTAAAATTCTTATGCACTATATATATATATATATATATATATATATATATATATATATATATATATGGTTGTTTGTTTCAATATATGATATCTTAATGAAATTATAAGTAGAAGAAATGATAAATTGTGTATATTGATTCAACCCCTCTCTCAGTATCCCTAAATATACCAACAATTATAAGTTCTTTGTATAAGTAAACTTAGAAGTTTGAAACTTTTTGATAGATTGAACATAATCGATGACTTGAATTTAAAAGTTTGAAATTTTTTGATAGATTGAGCATAGTGGATGACTCTAATTTGAACATAATGGATGACTCTAATTTGGGCATTTCTACTTCAAATGGATAAAATGGCTTGCATTTTCCATCTGCAAGTTCATAGATAGCAACCACAAATATATTCTTTCAATATTTCAAATATAATATAATATGCAGAACAGAAATATTTAGTAAGCAATGGAAGAACAACAATGATATATCCAAAATAATATCGGAACAATACCTAAATAACACCAGAAAGAGCACCTTTATTAATGATAGAAATGTTAACTTGCCTCTTCAAGGGGGAAACCTATAATAGAGCATATCTCTATTACAATAATCCCCGAGACAAAATATCCAATACCTCCTACTCTTATTTATACTAATTCTACCTTCTAAGGAAATGTCTAGAGGAAGATCTTTCTAGAAGCGGAAGCTTCTATTAGGTCTTCTTACATTGACTTATTCTCCTTTATTTTTTAGGCATTATTAATTAATGTCAGCCTTTATTACATAGAAATAATATCCTACTAACTAATGACCCACGAAGAGGGGTTAGGATTGGACCCCAACATGCCCTCCCCCTTCAAAAGAAGCCTTGTCCTCAAGGATGAAGATGTCGAAAATATTGGAGTATGGTCACAAGTTCCCAAGTCGCATCCTCTGGTTAGGTGTCCTTCCACTTGATCAACACTTCCTTGATAGTTATTCCATGCAAATGACGTTCACGGGAATTGAGGATTGATTATAGTTGAAGACAAAGGGATCCTTCTTCATCTAATTCTGGAAGTATGGTTTGGACCCTGTAATTATGTCTGACTACTTTCTTCAGACAGGAAACATGGAACATTGGATGGATTTTGGAAGTAGTTGGAAGGGCCAATTTGTAGGCCACTAAACCAATATGCTTGATGATCTGGTAGGGACCATAAAACTTGGGTGCTAGATTTTGATGTCCCTGGGCTTTGAGAGATGTTTGTTTGTAAGGTTGGATCCAGAGAAACCCCTAATCACCTTCTTAAAAAACCCTTTCTGAACGATGTTGGTCCGCCTATTGATTCATTTGATTTTGATCCATGTGGAGATTATCCTTTAGAGCCTCTAGGGTGGATGTTCGACCTTACAACATTGTATCAATGGATTGTACCTTTGATGTGCCTCAAAAATATCTAGTGACTGTAGGTGGGCTTTGACCATACACTGCTTCATATGGGGTCATTTTAGTGGTCGTATGATAGGAAGTATTGTACCACCACTCGTCCAAGGGAAGACATTGCACCCAATTGGTGTTGTTTTTCTGAAGCAAAACACCTCAATTAGGTTTCCAAACATTTGTTGACTACTTCCATATGACCATCTAATTGGGGGTGGCAGGTTGTGCTCATGTTCATTTGGGTGCCTTGCAATTTAATATCTCTTTCCCAAATGTGATGGTGAAATTTGGGTCAATAGAGGTGGGCATGCCATGTAACTTGAAATTTTGATCAAGGAAAATCTATGCTACTAGTTCCATTGTGAAAGGGTGGGGTAAGGCACAAAAATGAGCATAATTGGAGAGGCGATCAACCACCACCATGATGAAGGACTTGTTACCAACTTTAGGAATGCCTACTATAAATTCCATGGATATGGATATCCACATAGAAGCTGGAATGGGTAGGGGTTGTAGATCTCCTGGATACTTGATAATTTCACCTTTATTACGCTAGCACACTTCAAATTTGGTGAAAAAATTAAGGATATCCTTCTTCATGCCTACCCATAAAAAAGAACGACGAGTATGAGCATAGGTATTTTGAAAGAACGAATGACCTACAATAGATGATGAGTGAAAATCATTTAGGATCCTCAACTTGAGTGTTGACAAGGGTGATAGAACCAGGAGAGCCTTGTATCTAATAATATTGTCATGCCAAGTGTATTCGATGGGAGGATTAGGTTCCTCCTGAAGGTGTTGAATTAACCAGGATAGAGTCAATTGATTTAGCCACTCTTGGCATACTTCTTCAATCCAATTAGGGACCAGTAAGGATAAGGTCAAGAGGGAGTCATCTTCCTCATGTTTCCTATACAATGCATCTACTACTATATTGTCTTTGCCCTTTTTATAGATGATTTCATAATCATAACCCAACATTTTGGTTAGCCACTTGTTTTATTATGGGGAGGATAATTGTTGCTCCAAAAAATACTTCAGACTATGGTGATATGTTTTGATTTGAAAATGACGCCCAAAAAGATATGGCCACCATGTGTGCACTGCATGGAGAATGGCCATCATTTATTTTTCATATGTAAACATGCCCAGATTGAGTCCACTCAATGCTTTGTTAGTAAAGGCCATAGGTTGACCATCTTGTGTGAGTATTGCACCTAGACTAGTTCAAAAATCATTTGATTCCACCACAAAGGTTTTGTTTAAGTCAAGAGAAGCTAGGACAGGAGTAGTGCACATGGATTTTTTTAACTCTATAAAGGCTTACTTAGTAGTAGGTGTCCAATGAAATGCATTCTTCTTAAGAAGGTCGGTCAAGGGATTAGTAATTTTTCCATAATGGTGGACAATGTTTCCTATAATATCCTATGAGACCGAGAAAATCCCTTAGGATCTTTAAATTCATGGGTTGTGGCCACTCCTGCATAGCTTGTATATTTTGGGGGTCCATTTTTATGTTATTTCAACCCACAATGTGTCCCAAGTATTCCACTCCGTTGGATCCAAAGGAACATTTGGTCTTTTTGATGAACAATTGGTTGTGTTGCGGCAATTGAAGCACTTTTTCCACATGCAGAAGGTGGCTATCCCAAGTGCGGTTGTAGATGAGGATGTCATCAAAGAAAACCAGGACAAATTGTCGAAGGTAAGGTTTTAATATTTTGTTCATGAGACTTTGGAAGGTGGATGGGGCATTGTAAAGCCCAAAAGGCATTACCAAGAATTCATAATTTCCTTTATGATTTCTAAAAGAAGTCTTTGGAATATCTTCCTCCTTCATCTGAATCTATTGATAACTGGAGCGTAGGTCTAATTTGGTGAAGACACAGACACCTTGGAGTTCATCCAATAGATCATCAATGACGAGAATGGGAAAATTATCTTTGATGGTCAGTTTATTCAAGGCACAAAAATTAGGACACAAGTGCCAAGTACCTTCTTTCTTTAAGACCATCACCACAGGAGAAGAATAGGGGTTGGTACTAGGGTGAATTACCCCTGCCTCCAATAATTTATGTACCATCTTTTCTAGTTCATTTTTTTTAGCAAATGGATACATGTAGGGATGTACATTGGGGGATTGACTTCCCGACATGAGAGGTATGTTATGATCATTCACACCCCTGGAAGGAGGTAAATCCATGGGAACTTAAAATACCTTCGGGTACCTGTCTAAGATTACTTGCAGGCTAGGAGGGACCATCAGAGAGGCTTGATCAGTGACCTGGATGGCATGCAATTGATCAATCACACCATGGTGGAATTTCTTCAAGAATTTTTCCATCCTGTGAGAACTAATGATTTTAGGAGAGCCTTCTTGGAGACATAGAAGGGTATAAGTGTGAGCCTCTTGGGTGAATCTCATATATAACTCATGATAATCCATTGTGATTGGTTCTAGAGTGTGAAGCCACTCCAAATCCAAAACTATATCACAGTCTGCCATGGAAATAGAGAACATGTGGGTTTTCAGATGATAATCACCCATTTGGAGTTCAAAATTATCACAACGACCCCCACACTTCACCGTACCACGATTAGTGATGATAATTTGAAAATTAGAAATAGGGTGGAAAAAGCAATGGGTCTCTTTAGCAAGCCTGCGATGAATAAAATTATGGGTTCTACCACTATCAATCAACACTACAACTGGCCTATATTTTATTTTTCTCTTGATATTCAATGTCTTTGTGGTTGGAATACCCGAGAGGGCATGAAGAGATGTGACAGGTTCCTCTGGTGCCACCGGGGAAGCAACAAAATCTTCAACATGAACACTTGGTTGAGCATTCTCCAGGTCAAGAGCCTCATCTGAGGGTATGTATTCATAGGAAGAGGAATTTTATGCATCAATATGGAAGAAAAAATTTTCCCTGCATTTATTTCCAAGTGAATACTTTTCATCACAGTAATACCAAAGTCCTTGCTTGCGACTCTCCACCATTTCTGTTGGAGATACCTTTTGGACCTTCAAGGTTTACATCAGATCTGGGATAGCCCCAAGGCGAGGATGGGTGGGGAAAGTAGCCTTCAGGGTTGGATCCTCAAGGATGGTCTCTACATCCAGTGTGAATTGACATGCCTGCAACCAAGTAGTAGGATGATGCATGCTCACATGAGCCATGATGGCTTCCTTTAAGCCACTAATAAAGAATTCAAGGTAAAATTCATCAAATAATCCCTCAATTCAAATAGCCAACTATTTGAATGGTGTGATGAAGTCTTTGACTAATCCATTTTGGTGCAGCTTAGTGAGTTTTCCCCAAAAATGTGTTTCCCTATCAAAACAGGCACAAATCCCTTTAGTGAACATGTTCCAATTGGGTAGTCCAGGATAAAATTTCTCATGCCACTGCTACCACTGCCAGCGTTCTTAATCCAAGTACAAAAAACCTACATGGATTTTGGTCTCATCATCCCTAATGTCGTGAAGGGAGAAGTATTGTTCCATTTGAGAAACCCATCTAGATGGGTTGGACCCATCAAATTTAGCCATGTCAACTTTGGGAAATTTATTCCAAGAGGGTGGAGAACCCCAGGGAGAGTGGGACGAGTGAGTATACTCATAATGGGAATATTGAGGGTCCTCAGGATTGGGCTCAACATTATTACCCTTGAGGAGTTTCTCCAGCTTGGTATTGCTTGTCAATGACAGTTTGTAAGTGGATGGAGGTCATTTGTTGTTCTAGGTTGGACACCTTGTCCTCCAAGTTTTCTTGGGACTAAGAGCGGGTGGTAGGCTTGGTGAAGGACTAAGTAGAAAAGGAGGTGGTGGGACGGAAATATGGGCCTAAAAGTGATAGGTACCTGGGTGATCAATACAATGAGAAGAATGCAATGGGATAGGTCTCAAATAAGGGTGTCCCAAAAAGGGTTGGGTCTGCCTAAAAAAAGACTTAAAATGAAGGATACAACTGCGATTAGAATGAAGAGAGGAATCCAATGGAACAAGAGTTATACTCCAATCTGAATAATACTGCAATGACGAAATGGCCAAATGCTTAACAGGAAGAAATGTGTAGAAATTCTGCAACCATAATGTAGGAGACATAGTTTCTCGGCAATAGATCTTGTCTATGTTGTTTATGGTCTTCCCCAAGGGTTAGGGTATTCAAGGTTTCTATAGACAAGGGTTTTCCCTGTCCTGTATCTCTATTATATGCATGCGGGGTCCAACATTAGTACTCATCCCAATATCTCAGGGAACCAATTACAAAGGCTAGACCATACCCTTAGTCGTACTACTTGACTACCCAGGTACTAGAGATTCTCTTCTTGACTTCTATTCTCGGTGACACTATAGTATTCAAGAGGCTGATCGATTTAGCTATGGTGGGCTTCAGGATTCCTATGTCAATCCATATACAGGTGTTGTTTGATGCGCTACCACTCGAAGGGGTACCAACAAGGGTTACAAGGGTGTCCAACAGATGTGTGCTTAAGTTCCACTTGTATTTCCTACATGTATTACTCCCCAACCACAGGTTTATGCGTGTAACAACAAATCTATGTAGCTTAAAGATGTCGAAATATGTCTCTACCCTGGAAAAAAAATTACCCCACAAGTCTTGTCCTGGAAAGAGCTCTAATACTACTTGAAATATTCTAGATATCATATAATATGCAGAACATAAATATTTAGCAAGCAATGGCAAAACAACAATGATATATCCAGAATAATATAGGAACAATACCATAATAACACCAGAAAAGGCACCTTTATTAATGATAGCTATGTTCACTTGCCTCTTCGATGGGGAAACCTACAGCAGAGCAGATTTCTATTACAATAATCTCCAAGACAAAATATCCAATACCTCCTACTCTTATTTATACTAATTCTACCTTCTAAGGAAACTTCTAGAGGAAGAACTTTCTAGAAGCGGAAGCTTCTATTAGGTCTTCTTACATTGACTTATTCTCCTTTATTTATTAGGCCTTATTAATTAATTTTGGCCTTTATTAGATAGAAATCATATCCTACTAACTAATGACCCGCGAAGAGGGGTTAGGATCGGATCCTAACAATTATCATGTTCTCTAAAATCATCATAGTAGGAAATGTGTATATACCAAATCAAGTCCAAACTTATACATGCATTGATTGACAAACGAAGGCAACCAAGTGTTTGAACTTGTTTGAAGAGTTATTTCATAATCAATGAACCCATAATAGAAGTGGTAGAGAAAGGATTTATATCTCTTGAGCTTGATAGAAGTGGTGGTCATGATCAACACATATAGGAATTTTGTGGTGAAATGTCATCAAAACTGATAGAGGGATATGTAAGAGTGTGCAATAAGAACCCTGACAAACACAGACCCTAATTCATGAAATATTATTTAGAGGAGGGACAAATTATGTTTCTTTTTCCAAACATGTAAAATTAGTATATTACAGTTTAAGGAATATATTTTCCTATTATTATATATGGTGTTGTACTTTATAAAAAAGACTTGTTGAGACTTCATAATGTTTTATAATTTAGAGAAATATTTGCTAATAATTTACAAGATATTGTAATTCAGCCAAAGATTCCCCAATATTTTACAAGATTATATAATTTAGTGAAACATTCTCCAAGATTTTACAAGATTATATAATTCAGTAAAATATTTGCCAAAAAACTACATATCATATTATTAATAAAATAGCCTTCAAATTTTCATGTGCATCATGGGGATTATCTCATTTATTATACATATAAATTTAGGGGGGGGTTCTTAAAAACTTTCCTGACCATAACTTTCTCTTGGCACATTGGAATTTTTTTGAACCTGTGGCATTGCAAATAAAACATATTCAAGTACTACAAATCAAAATTTCAAACTCAGAGAGACTAAAATTTCAAATATACTTCATGAGAAAGTTTGACTAGTAAGGCGGTCTACAAGCCAGGTTTTTAAAGGTATGTTAACTTGAAATTAGCATAACTTTTTATTGGAAGATCTATTTTTGGTGATTCAAAAATTTTGATGAAGAGAAAAAAAAAAAAAAGGAGTACTGTTATTTTCTCCCATGCCAAAGGGTTATGCAAAAAATTTTACTCATGCTAAACCTACAGAGAACTAAATAATGTCAAGACTTAGAGTACCAGATATCCCTATCGAGGAACCAATTCAATGAAACAGGTGATAAGGTGTTGAAAAAGGTTGATTTGACACATTTGAAAGAATTACTCAAAAGGGAAATTGAAGATAAAATGGATAAAAAGATGGAACAATTACAAAATTCCATGGAATCCATGTTCTTACATGCCCAAGATGAGAGGTTCCTTAAAAGTGATATTGTGACACAAGGAAAATGGGAAAATATGAAGAAAAAATTTATTGAACCTTAGTCACATATGGGGAATATTTTAACACATTTGGAGAACACAAAGAGTGAGTCCCAAAATGATTATTATTCATCACCCCAATATCTACATCATTTAGAGTTCAACTTAGCACTAAGGAACTACTTAATTCCCAATATTTATATGAGAACATTCAATGGTAAATATCCTATAACATGGATATTCCATATGGAGCAATTATTTTATCTACACCTAGTGCCAACTATAATAAAGATAATTATTGCATCCTTGTATTTATAACCTAATAAATGTGTTTGTTACCAATGGATTTATGAACAAAAAAATGATTCTATCATCTCTTGGTCCATTTTTATGGATTAACTAGTAACACGTTATGGGAATATTAAGAGCAATGCATTATTTAGTCAATTGATAAATATCTAGTAAGAGGTCTGATTACAAAGCACATTCAGCAATTACAAAAGCTACGTCTTTTAGGGTAAAAAACATTCCAAACGATAATCTTTTAGATATGTTTATGGGCACTTTAAAGTAGAGCATTCAAAATGAGGTGCATCTCTTGGAACCTAAATCCTTGGAGCATGCTTTCAATATGGAAAGTAAAGTTGAAAGTAAAAATATGGCTACGATAAGGGTGGCCACTAACAAATTTAGAGAGAACCAAGTTCCCTATCCTAACCTCGCTCAACCTACAAGGTTGACACAACATCAAATGGATGAAAGAAGAGAAAATGAAATATATTTCAATTGTAACAAGAAGTATTGTAAGGGGTATAAATGCAGTGAGGAAATTATTCTATATAAGTTGTGAATAGGAAGAATATTAAGAACTGGAATCGTTGCAAGATTTAGAAATAAAAGATACTACTCCAACAATATATTGTCGTGCATTGGTTGGAATCAACACTCCTAAAACTCTCAAGACAAAAGGATATATCAAAAAGAAAAAGATAACAGTGTTGATTGATTCTGGTAGCACCCATAACTTTTGTAATGTACCCAACCACCAATCTAGGTCATGCTACCTCAAAACACCCACCAAGAATGCTCTGAAACTAACTTGGAACACACCCAATACAACAAATACCAAAAAAATTTGTCAGGATATTGATTTGATACATACCCGTTGTTCGAGTACTTCCAAATTCACCCTCTTAGAATGATTACAAAATTTATGTCCCATTCTCTTGGATAAAGAAACATGGATTCAACCCATGAAATTAACAGGAACACGATAAACAATCCAAAAAAGGAACAATATGCCATTCACAAAAAATAATCAGCAAGCATGCACACAAAAATACATCTTAGAGACAAATAAATACACAGAGGAATATGAATTATACAAAAAACACGGAGAGCATTTATCTTTTCATGTAAACATTCAGCATCTAGATGCATACCAAGGATGTTCCTCCTAACCATAGACATTAATGTTCATTCACTCTCAAAAGCAGTGCCACCCCCAATCTAGGGCTATGAATCCATAAGGATGGGTCCTAGGCCAAATCTAAAACCATACCAGTTAGCTAACAAGCTATCATGTTTTCCCAACCACACGACAATCCTAATTTCTAGCTCTCTTCCCCTTCAGTCTACACAACCGAAAGAAATGAACCGTTTTCTCTGCCATGTAGTCCCTCAGGTGGTTCCATTTCTCTTCAGGGCTCCAGTGCTACTGGTCCAGGAAATACGAATGCTAGAAAATCCAAGGATTCTCGGTTGTGGACATTTATTTCAGAACTACCACCAATATCATGCACACAAGCATCCATTCCCTTTTGTAATGATCACTAATTCCTCACAACCATATCACAATGGATCTTCTCCTCCAACCATTCATTTTCATTCTCCAACCAATATCACGTGAATTTGCAAGAATGAAGAAGATGAGTGATGGAATTATTAACAATGAATGAAAAAAAAAGAACAACCACCAAATAGCCCATAGGTAGAGTTTATATAATTACTAGAACCAAGAACCACATGGCCTCCCCCCAAGAAGCTCATGTAACCTTATTGAACCTTAGTCACATATGGAGAATATTTTAACACATTTAGAGAACACAGAGAGTGAGTCCCGGGATTATGATTATTCATCACCCCGATATCTACATCATCTAGAGTTCAAATTAGCACTAAGGAACTACTTAATTCCCAATATTTAAATGAGAACATTCAACGATAAATATCCTATAACATGGATATTCCATATGGAGCAATTATTTTATCTACACCTAGTGCCAACTATAATAAAGGTAACTATTGCATCCTTGTATTTAGAACCTAATCAATGTGTCTCTTACCAATGGATTTGTGAACAAAAAAAATGATTCTATCATCTCTTGGTCCATTTTTATGGATGAATTGGTAACACATTATAGGAAAATTAAGAGCAATGCATTCTTTAGTCAATGGATAAATATCTAGTAAGAGGTCCAATTACAAAGCACATTCAGCAATTACAAAATCTACGTCTTTTAGGGTAAAGAACATTCCAAACGATAATCTTTTAGATCTCTTTATGGGCACTTTAAAGGAGAGCATTCAAAATGAGGTGCATCTCTTGGAACCTAAATCCTTGGAGCATGCTTTCTATATGGAAAGGAAAGTTGAAAGTAAAAATATGGCTACGATAAGGGTGGCCACTAACAAATTTAGAGAGAATCATGTTCCCTATCCTAACCTCGCTCAACCTACAAGTTTGACACCACGTCAAATGGATGAAAGAAGAGAAAATGAAATATATTTCAATTGTAACAACTAGTATTGTAAGGGGCATAAATGTAGTGAGAGGAAATTATTCTACATAAGTTGTGAATAAGAAGAATATTAAGAATTGGAATCATCGCAAGAACTAGAAATAAAATATACTACTCCAACAATATATTGTCATGCATTGGTTGGAATCAACACTCCTAAAACTCTCAAGACAAAAGGATATATCAAAAAGAAAAATATAATAGTGTTGATTGATTATGGTAGCACCCATAACTTTTTTAACGTACCCAACCACCAATCTAGGCCACGCTACCTCAAAACACCCACCAAGAATGCTCTGAAACTAAATTGGAACACACCCAATACAACAAATACCAAAACAATTTGTTGGTATATTGATCTGAGACGTACCCATTGTCCGAGGATTTCCAAATTCACCCTCTTAGAATGATTACAAAATTTATGTCCCATTCTCTTGGATAAAGAAACATGGATTCAACCCATGCAATTAACAAGAACATGATAAACAATCCAAGAAAGGAACAATATGCCATGCACAAAAAATAATCAGCAAGCATGCACACAAAAATACATCTTAGAGATAAATAAATACACTGTGGAATATGCATTATACAGAAAACACAGAGAGCATTTATCTTTTCATGTAAACATTCACCATCTAGATTCATACCAAGGATGTTCCTCCCCACCATAGACACTAATGTTCATTCACTCTCCAAAGCAGTGTCACCCACAATCCAGGGCTATGAATCCACAAGGATGGGTCCTAGGCCAAATCTAAAACCACACCAGTTAGCTAACAAGCTATCATGTTTTCCCAACCACACGACAATCCTAATTTACAGCTCTCTTCCCCTTCAGCCTGCACAACCCAAAGAATGAACCCCTTTCTCTACCATGCAGTCCCTCATGTGGTTCCATTTCTCTTCAGGGCTCCAGTGCTACTGGTCCAGGAAATCTGAATGCTAGAAAATCCAAGGATTCTCAGTTGTGGACATTTATTTTAGAAATGCCACCAATATCATGCACATAAGCATCCATTCCCTTTTGTAATGATCATTAATTCCTCGCAACCATATCACAATGTCTCTCCTCCTCCAGCCATTCATTTTCATGCTCCTGCTACAAAGAAATCCCCATGTGAACAAGTGGATTCCCTCTTGGGCCCTAGACTCCTAAGACCAAGACAAAAAGGTGCTAACATTGGTCACTGACAATGGTGTCTTGAGTGTTGCAACGCTCCCCCAAAGGAGGGTACAGAGCGCTGGCACTCCCTGACAATGGGAAAGGGAGCGCTGCCCAAAATTCCTTCAAAAAAGCCCAAAACTCCCCCGGAATGGTGTCCTGAGTGCTACAACTCTCCCCCAAAGAGGGGTAGGGAGCGTTGGCACTCCCTGACAGTCGGTAGCGGAGCGTTTCCTTTCAAAAATCATTTTTAAGTGGTCTTTTCCATGGAAAATTCTTTGTACTCCTCACCAGATGATTTCTCCTTCTTAAACCAGTCTTTGAAGGTGTCTTAAGTGTCCCTGTGATGTTGTTAGAGACACGGCATAGGCAAGATGGCAGTATGATGTTTATGACACTTGCGACCAAAAATGCAACACTTGTAATGAAGAAAATGGGTCATCATTGAAGTGAGTAATTTTGATGTGTAACAACTCCAACCAAGAGCACACAAATTTGCAAGAATGAGGAAGATGAGTGATGGAATTATTAACAATCAATGTAGAAAAAAGAACAACCAACAAATAGCCCATAGGTAGATTTTATATAATTACTAGAACCAAGAACCACATGGCCTCCCCCCAATAATCTCATGTAACCATTGTTCTCAATTAAAACCAAGATGGTTAAATAAAATATAATAAAAAGACTTATCCCCTTTATCCCCCTCTCTCATGGAATCATGGGGGTTAAAACTGGGGTGTTACATCCCCCTCCCCTTATTTTTGGCACTGTCCTCAATGAAAAACACCATATTGATCTTCTTATTATTACAAATCTAGGATCTTTGGCCTTTGACCTACGCAGGAAGTCTAGCCAAATGTGTATATACATAGGAACTTTGGCCCAAAACATACACAAGGATTGAAAAAAATTATATTTCTAGCAGAAGTTCCAACCAGCAAGCTATCATTCCCCACCAGCCTGCACAACCCAAGTAAATGTACCCCCTTCTCTACTCTACATTCCTTTAATTTGTACCACTTCTCTTCAAGGTTTCGGTGCACTCAACCAAGAATTCTCATAGTCGTTTCCCCAAGAACTCCAAATGCAACAAGTCCATTGGACTCTTCTTTGTTCCTTGTCTTTTTCCTTGAACTCTATTTCCTCCTGGTCCTCTTCTTCCCAAGATTCCATTTCAATATTCAACATATCATCTATATTACACACATACAATCATGATGAGATCATATCATAGCAATTTTCAATCGTAAATATCAAATCTGTTTTATACAAGAAAACACAATTTCCAAGCATGAGCTTCCAACTCATAATTGATTTGTCTCTTGCAGTAGTAGGCATAAGTCTTTATTATAGCTCACAACAATTACATACCTAAGTCCATTATTCCTACAATTTTCCTCAGCCTTCACTCAGCCAAACCAACTTTTGGCATTTCATAACAATTTTTAATTATAAATTTCCAAATCAATTTTATACAGAAAAATAAAATTCCCTCAACCATGAGGTTTTTGCTCATAATATTTGGCTCTTGTGGTTGTATATATCATTCTTATTTATGGTTTTTCATCCCTTCCATATCCAAGACCATTCTACCTACAATATCCCCAATTTACACTCATCCAAACAAATTCTTAGCATATCATAACAAATATACATTTTCATGGTAGAAACTACAAAGTTTCACAAAGTGATCTCAGAATTGATTACAAAAAAAATTCAATCACTTCCATTAATCCAAATATTAATTGGAATGAACCCATCATCCTCTACACATGTATTATCAGCCAATATTTTCTTTCTTCTAGCCATCAATATTTTTATTATTGTGTTCCCTCGATAGATATTTTCTTTAACTCATCATTATGTAACTACTTTAATCTACATCTTTCTTGTTGCAGTATCTAACAAATCTTGAAATGTTCTCAACTTCATGGGTTAGCAATACTCACATCATTTCAGTTGTTATCATAATCATTTCTATGCCATATAATATATACGTGCATTCACCAAAATGCATTCAATAATTCCTTTAATACCACTTGTAACATTTTCAACAGCTCCAAAAAGTGATCTCGAAATTGTAATGAACAACAATTCTTCACCTAGTATTCATATTAAATATAATGCATCTATCCATCGCTATGCATTTTCATCACCACAGGATTTTCATAATGCAGCAAATAATTAGTAATAAAACAGCAATCGATGTGTCAATACCCATGGCCACATCTACACAATGCATCCCTGCATTGACTACATAATACCACATAACTTTTCCATGCATTCCACCATGATGAGTTGGAAGGTCTGGCCAATGCATCAACACATCATTTGAACTCTTTCCAATATTTCCGGACTATCTGGATACCCTCATCTTCAACACATACACAACATGAGGAAACATAATTCCTAAGTGCTCTTCAGTGTTGGCAAAGAGGTTGCAGTCCAAACATCAGTTATACAGGGAAACCATTGAGCACTCACATAGCGCTATATCCCTTCCATATCCAACCATATCATGGTCTCACACATGACTATCCCCATGGGTATTCATTGCTATAGTAGGAGTATGTCTCCTGATTTTACTTGGTTTTGATCCTATAACTAATCAAAGCACAATATGCAACTAAATTTTATCTAAATGCATTATAGCATCAACAACATTTATACACTCTAGGCCCTCAGCCATTACATATCAATTTAAATCTTAAAAAATTAACTAAGGGAATTCTTACCTCAATACTCTTCAACATTTATGAAACAAGAGCAACCAAATGCATACCTGCATGGTTATTATCAACCTACTTAATGCTACCTGATCAACTGTTATTTGTAGAAGCATCATTTTTATCATCATTCCTACCATCCCCATGGGTATTCACATATATGGAATTCATAAGCAACAATAGCATCCACACCTTTAACCATGCTATATCATTATTCCTAAATAAATAATCCACCATTAGTCATACTCAATTTCCATAACATCATTATTTCATAATAACAGACTATTCTAAGTTAACAAGCATGCCATATGCATTTCCAAGCATGTACATATGCACAAATGCACATCCATAATCACCAAGCATTTATTGTCAGCAATCCTACTAATGCATATGCATTTTAAATTCAATGTTATGCATCATGCACCCTAGTGCATTTCTATTTCAGATCACTTATTTATTTATTTATGTTGTAGTTGGTTGTCTCTGAATTTATTTAGATCCTTGTTGCCGTGTGTGCTCCCATTCTACTCATCTTCCCTATTGTTCTCTGGTTTGAACACTTTATAGCCAAGTTCCACTTGTCCATTCTGCAATCCAACCAATGTGTTTTATTTGCAATCGCTTCTCTTAGGTAGTCATATCCAAACTTTACCTTTACGAAAAATTCCAACATCTTGGAATGAGGTAACTCGCAACATTCCATCACTCTACTTCCACAACATCCTTAAATCAAATTATCCATAATCATTCCACATCCATGTTATTACTTCTATTTATCTATTGGATTTATTCATTTAACAATTCCCTATGAAGCCATACTTTTTTTCGTTCAAGACCATTCCCAATGGAACTCTATTTTCATTCGGTGACACCTTTCAAGTGAAAGAACCTTCATTATTCTATCCCTATTTCCTTTGCATTGTATCATGCTTCCACTGTGAACTCTGATATCAGAATTGGATTTCTTACTCTGAGTAATTTTAGACAAGGTATCTAAGTCATAGCTAGCAAATACTTCCCAGGAACTCCTATGCTTGGCACATAGAGATGATTCACACATATTATCCTAAGCTCTTTGTTCTCTTTCACATCAAGCTTGCAACTATATACACATCTCTACCTTAAATTCTATGGAGTCTTATTTTTCCTTTATATGCCCATTAATGACATTCTTCACCTGCTAGCTTCATGTCCTATTTGAGGAATATTGTTTTTGTGCTTGAAATTCATTCAGATTTTGTAGCAGTTGACTAATAATTCTTTTGTTCCATTCTTCTTGAGTTCTTTATCCACTTTTCATTACTTTCTCTGTAGCTCTTTATTGCCTCATCCAACTTCTACAAGATTTGTCATGATTCCATGACTCTGATATCATATCCTATGCTTGAATTTATCTGATTATACCTCTAATTCTGCAAAATGTGCAAACAATCATTTTTGTTAGAATTATACATATTATAGAAATTTTGTCAATTAAGGCTACAAGTCCTTTTTCTTCTCAATTCATGAAGAGTTATAACAAAATTTTCCAAATTCTAACAATTCAAGGTTATTCTCATCTTAATTATATTTCCAATGGATATACTCATTCCTCATTCTGATCTCTGAGCGGAAAGTTATGGATTCCTAAAAACACCCATAAGTTTCATTCAAATCTGATGTAATTTGCTTCACTTATGGCCAAAATAAAAAAATGGCTCGAGACTTTGGTTTTTTTTTTTTTTTGAAACTATGGAACAATTTTTACTACATGCAATATTCATTATCGATCTCAAATCATAAAAAATATAAACCATTGATATTATGGGCCTTTCCAATTTGTAGTTACACCATCGCAGGCCTGTCAGAACACTTCTTCGAAGTCTTTCCTATCAAAAAACTTCAATTTTTGGCTATGAAAATTCCCCAAAAATCGCTAGTATGAAGCACTATCAGACTCCCTCTGAACTGGTAGTCTGAAACATTCTTGGACTCCCTTCGAAATCATAGTCTAAAAAAATTTTCACTCTCTCTAAACTCGTAGTCTGAAACACTGTCGGACTCCCCTATCGAAAACCTTCCTTGAGACCTATGAAAACACTTCTCTGAAAGAACATCTCTGATATCTGATGGTTCTTCTTACATTGTGCCCATTCATCGATCAACGGTCCAGATCGTTCATCATAGTAGCTTCCATCGGAGCTCAGCCACTTTGGATCCAACAACTGAGGTTATTCTCTAATTGAATTGCCAGCTATGGTTCTCTCTCGGATTTCCTCCCATCGGAGTGCATCTCCTTCGGGTCAACAACTCACTCCAACCAGCACCCCTCTAATGAATGGAAAATATCTATCAGCCTGGGGTTTGATCCCTAGGATTTAAAGTGAAGGTCCAAAGGGTTTCCTCTCCCAAAAGGACCCACTCTCGTTCTGTTGACGAATAATCTATTTCCACGTATCATCCTCAAGTACATCAACTTCCATGTTGGTGTAATACATCAACTTTCTCTCTTAGCCTCTCTTAAGAGGAACCTACGATGATCTAAGGTCAAGGTTACTTCTCATTTATTCATCGATCTATGGTCCAGATTGCTTCTCAATGTCTTCCCCATCGGACTACCTCCACTTCGGGCATCCAAAGCTACTTCGACCAGCGGACTCCAATGGTTCACGTTATTCGGCTCGTGTCATCGGACCCCTCCCTTCGGACTCAACCTCACACCTGAATCCGAAGTCTTTCGAAGCCTTGTTATCGAAGGCCTATCAGGATGCCTTTCTCGAACCTCTATGATTCAATATTGACCATGGATCCTCACGGTCGAATGAATCTGGGTCATTGATCCATGAAACTTCACAACCACCATGAACACATAAGAATTCAAACTCCAAGGCCAAATTTGACTCTACAACTTGCAAATTGACGCCATGAATTACTTCTTCGACTACTCTAAATCACTGAAACTCAAAATATGCTCGAAATTTGGGGATTTCACTTTTGTTCCCCAATTTTTTGGAATTCACCATAGGATGAAATATGCAACCACGAATTTTCTCAATTCATGTTGGATCCTAGCCCATACAAGCTCAGTGTTGAACCTCGCGCTTTGATACCAATCTGTAACATACCCAGTCACCAACCTGGGCCACACTACCTCAAAACGCCCACCAAGAATGCCCTGAAACTAACTTGGAACGCACCCAATACTTCAAATACGAAAATGATTTTCTTGGATACCAATATGAGAGGTTCCCATTGCCTGGGTACTTCCAAATTTTCCCTCTTAGACTGATTATGAAAAAAAAAATACATTCTCTTGGATAAAGAAACATGGATTCAAAACATGTAATTAACATAAACATGTTAAACCATCCAAGAAAGGAATAGTACACCATGCACAACAAATAACCAGCAAGCATGTGCACATAAATACATCTCAAAGATAAATAAATACATAGTGGAATATACATTATATAAAAAACACAGAGAGAAATTATCTTCTCAATTAAACATTCACCAACCGCATGAAAACTAAGGGTGTTCCTCCCAACCATAGACATTGTTATTCATTCACTCTCAACAACAGTGTCACCCCCGATCCATGGCTATGAATCCACAAGGACGAGTCCTAGGAAAAATCTAAAACCACACCAATTAGCTAACAACATCTCATGTTTTCCCAACCACAAAAAAATCATAATTTCCATCTCTCTTCCCCTTCATCCTGCACAACCCAAAGAAATGAACCCCTTTCTTTTCCATCCAGTTCCCCGCGCAGTTTCATTTCTCTCCAGGGCTCCAATTCTATTGTTCCAGGAAATCCCAATGCTCGAAACTCCAATGATTCTTAGTTGTGGACAGTTCTTTCAGAACTACCATCAATATCATGCACATAGGAATCCATTCCCTTCTGAAATGATCAGTAATTACTCACATCCATCTCACAATGGATCTCCTCCAGCCATTCATTTCCATGCTCCAGCCAAGAGCACACGAATTGGAAAGAATGAGGAAGATGAGTGATAGAATTCTTAACAATGAATGAAGAACAAAGAACAACCACCAAATATCTCATAGGAAGAGTTTATATAATTTCGAGAACCAAAAACCACATGGCCTCCCCCCAAGAAGCTCATGTAACCACTTTTCTAAATTAAAACCAAGATGGTTAAATAAAATATAACAAAAAGACTTATCCCCTTTAGCTCACTCTCACATGGAATCATATCCCCCTATCTCTTGTCCTTGTTTGTCCTGCAGCCAACGATGTGTGTGTGTGTGTGTGTGTGTGTGTGTGTGTTACATTTATAGGCACTCCGACCCCTATCCAACTTTATCGGCTCACCGGCCTAAGTTACAATTACATAATACATTCTAGTTCATAGGGGTTAAAACCGAGGTGTTACAACTTCATTAATTGCAAATTAGCCAAGATTATTAATTGCATTATATATATAGCACCAAAGTTTCAAGTAATAATTGTATATGGAGGCACCATAAATTGTTCAGGGAAGTGCCATAGTATTTATTCAATAGTCCAATGACTGCAATCTGAATGGGTGGTGTTGATGTTGTATTAGGCATCCAATGGTTACAATCATTGGGAATAGTGGCTCTTTACTTTTATGAACTTTTCATGAAGTTTTCCTTGGAAGGAAAGCAAATTGAACTTAGAGGTATCAAAGGGAAATCCTCTAAAGTGATAAGCTTTAACAACATGACAAAATTTCTAAACAAGGGACACAATAGTGTAATTGCGCAATTGTGCTCACTAGATGTTCAAACATCTAGACCCTCTGTTCTTGTTGATCTCTTAAAAGTGATCGACAATCATTCCAAGGTATCTAGAGAGATTCCTAAGGATTTTCCACCTGCTCTAGATAATGACCATGTTATTCATTTACAACCGATAAGTGTACCACCTAACATAAGGCCTTACACATACCAGTGGTGATGACTTGAAAAAAGTAAGGTTCATAGCATATGTGTCCAGATTATAGAGAGTTGAACAAAATGACCATTAAATATAAGTTTCATTTTCATGTCATTGATTAATTGTTAGTTGAATCGCAAGGAGAATTTTTCTTTACCAGGTTGGATCTTGATTCTAGATATGATCAAATCAGAATGAGGAAAGAATACGTCCCTCAAATATCCTTTAGAACACATGAAGGTCATTTTGAGTTTTTGGTGATGTGGTTTGGCCTTACTAATGCACCTTCCATATTTCAAAGCTTGGTGAATTCTATTTTCAAACCCTTCCTTGGAAAGTTTGTGTTAGTATTTTTTTATTATATACTAATCTACAACAAATCTTGGGGATAGCATGTACAACATGTTGAGATGGTATAAAAACTATTGGAAGAGAAACAACTATATGCAAAGACTTCCAAATGTGCCTTTGGAGTTTAGGAAGTGGATTATTTGGGTCATATTGTATCTCATGAAAGTCTCAAAGTGGACCCTAACAAAATTAAATCTATGATGGAATGGACAATTCCCAAGGCCTTGAAGAATCTTAAAGGATTGTTAGGATTAATGGGCTATTATTGCAAGTTTTTCAATAATTATGGTCAACTAGCAGCACCTCTGACCATGTTATTAAAAAAAGAGGCATTTTCTTGGACTCAAGAAACAACCAAAACTTTTGAAACACTTTAGGACGTGTACAAATCATGTCTTGGCTACACCCAACTTCACAAAAATATTTATTGTGGAGTGTGATGCCTCGAGGCTTGGCATTGGTGTAGTTTTTGTGCAAGAAGGAAGGTTGTTTTCCTTTTAAAGCTATAGGATTAAAAGAAAGAACTCACTCAAACCCATTTATGAAAAGGAAATGTTGGTCATATTGCATGCAATTAAGAAATTGTGTCCTTACTTAATAGGAAGACACTTCAACATAAAAACAGATCATGATAGTTTGAAGTACTTCTTGGAAAAATTATTATGTTCAAAAGATCAATAAAAATGGGGTACAAAGATATTAGGTTGTGACTTTGAAATTATCCACAAAAAAGGACAACAAAATGTGGTGGTAGATGAGGCTTTCAAGGAAATAAGAAGACAGAGAGAGATTACTTTGTGTTATTTACATTCCATAATCTAACTAGGTGGAAGAACCAAGGATATAATGGAAGTAAGATAAAAAGGTATGTAAGATCATTCATCATCTATAAGAGGAACCAATTGCATTAGATAAATTTGTGAGGAATAATGATACATTGTAGTATCAAGATTGCCTATATTTATGGAAGAATTCCAAACTCAAATAGAATGTCATTTTAGAATTGCACACTTCTCATATAGGAGGACATTCGTACCACATAATCAAGAAATATTTTTCCTAGGAAGATCTTAAAACTAGTGTTCAAAAATTTGTGGTTGAATGTTTGGTGATAAGGAAGAGACAATCAAGACCCCAGGTCTCATACAACCATTATCCATACAAATTCAACATTCGGAAGACGTCTCAATGGATTTTATTATAATTCTACCCAAGTCCAAAGGAAATAATGTCAGCATGGTAGTGGTGGATCGACTCACAAAGTATTTCCTTTTTCTCTCTCTTTCTCATCTTTTTAAAGCAAGAATAATAGTTATAAATTTCATGGAATTACTTTAAAAGCTACATGGAATCCCCAAGGTTATTGAAAGTGATATAGATCCAATTTTCATTGGTAATTTTTGGATGGAATTATTTTCTTGTTTGGGTACTCAATTAGCTCACAACTCCTCTTACCATCCTCAATCTGATGGGAAAATTGAGATTGTGAATAAATGTATAGAAGGATATCTTCATTGTTTTGCATTTGATAAATAGAAACAATTAGTCAAGTGGTTTATGATGCAGACCCCACCATATCTCAGGGTCTGCGACCTCCTGGTCTAGGATAGTTCTAGTCGGGAGCTGAAATTATCTCACGGGCTCCCTCTGAGCCCAAAATCTCAATACATAGGTCCTTAAAAACCATGGGCCAAACCTTCAATCTTCAAAATTTCAGGACTTCGGGACTCTTTATTCCTCTTATCTCTCAATATAAATTTTGTGAATTGTTGAACACTAAGCGGTTAGATAAACGGTCCACAATGAGCATCGATATCGACGGCTCAGATTACATTTTACAAGCTTCGGTGATTTCTTCACAATGCCTTTTCCACAACTCCCTCAGATCGTCGAAAAGGCAATTACGTTGAGTCTCGGATCGACGGTCCTCGTGCACCGATGGATGGACGGTCCTGATCTATTCACTTCATGCTTCGGCGATTTCCTTTGGTCATTCGATGACACAACCCTTTATATCTTCCGACGTAGAAACACTTAAAAACTTTTCCTACCTCCACGTGTCCCCTTCTTAATCAAAGGCTAGGATGCCTTCAGGACTTCAACGATTTTCTCCATGTCTACACGACGACACAGATTCGCCAAAATGTCAAGTCCCCGAACTGCAGGATCTTGCGCCACGTTTCCTCTCCAACGGACGGATGGGATTGACTCTGGCCTTCAGGCCTCCGCTATCCTTCACAACACTGTTCTATTTCCTCCAGAGTATCGGACCTCCAGATATGTTGCCACGTGTCCTCCCTATGATCAACGGTCAACATCAAATCCAGAATATGGGACTCCAGAGAGATCGACCTTCTCTTCCTTTTATTCTATCAAAGTATCTACCCCTCGTACCTTCTAATATTTTGACGTGTGTCCTCTCCAATGGATGGCCCAGATGATCTCTAGGTCTTCAAGACTTCGGGGGTCCTCCACTCCTAACTTCTTCCGAACTGCTAGTCCACCGGAGTACACGATTTAATGACACGTGTCCTCAGATTTTGGACAACCACGATTCACTCTGACCTTCGGGACTTCGAGGGTCTCGACTTCTCCACATGTCAAATCTCCTAAATGTGTAAATTCTAAAGGACTTCATCGATTAACCTTCACGCAAATCCTCCTGATCCAACGGCTGTCCACTCTCCTACAAACTCCTAAACGGATCTTGACCGTAGATCTTTGATCCTAGATAAATCCTCCTTTAAACTCCATCCACGACTTCTTTTAACACACGATGTCTTAAATACTTACAGGTTTAAACCTCGTGTTGCTTCTCCAGATATAAGGGTGACAAAATACCCTAGATCCTCCTGAACAGATCTCAATTGTTCAACTTTTAAAACAAGCAAATCCTCTCCTCCTTGAGGATTTAAATGTTATCCTTCCTAAGCTTGACTACATGAGATAAATATAATATCTGGCACCCTCCTATGCGCTCCTCTGGAACTTTAAAACTTTTGACTTAGAAATTTTCTAATTCCCTCTTGCTGAACTCTTGTACCCGCTATCTCTTCTTAGCTTTGTTCTTTGAGGTATTTCAGACCTCTGGCGCACTCCTTGCATCCCTGGAACTTCCAATGAGTTTCAAACTTAGAGATTTTTGAGAAAATATCCTCATGCACTCCTTCCACTCGTATCCTCTAAAACTTATTCAATACTTAAAGAAAGTGTTTTCCCGGTGCACTCCTTGTACAGGTCTTCTCCAATATTTGCTCCCCACTAAACAATTGTGAAGTCTCTACACTTCAACTTAACAATTGTGCACTCCTTTCACTTCCACTGTAAATTCATGTTATCTCTTCTGAGCTTCTGATTCTATCTCGACTCAGCCTACGCACTCCTTGCACCAGGAATCTCAAAATAAAAACAAATTGAACTTACAGAAACATCAAAGGTTTCCACACTTAACCATGAAAACATATTCATGCATAAAAGATACATAAATAGATAAAACATAGAGAACATAAAGAAACATCACATGTTCTTAAATAATTTAGATGAACACAACACCATAAATTTGGAATGAAACATCTTTTCTTGTATTCATTCAGTAAAATATGTACATGGACTCATAGAGCTCTCTGCAACTCTTCATAAGCTTCAACAACTCTTTCAGCATCAATAATAATAACATTCAACATCAACAACAATAACATTCAACAACCTCATTTGGGCATAAAATACATATATTTATACATTGAGGAGCTTCTCGAGCCTTCCCTCCAGACTACCTTAGAGCTATCCTATCATAGTTAATAAATTCATCTACTGAGGACTATTACATTGAATGGAAATTACATTCAGATATCAGTCGATACTCAGTATTTGTACAACCTTATTGGATAATTAAAACGATCACAATCTTCGATGGCCTTATGTGATGGCTCAATCCTCAAAACATTTAAAATATTTAAATTACAATCCTTTCAAAACAGAAAGATGCACTCTCCTTGGAATTCAAAAACAATTTGAAATCTATGCGTTGGGTGCTGATTTGTCCTCCCCTGACCTCTTTAATTATTGAAGGTGATGCTCCTACATCATACTCCTCTAGCCAAAAATTCATGGACTCCTATTCATGAACTCCTGCACTATTTTTCCATCCTTTTGAATTCCAAATTCATTTACCCAACTAGAATCCTCTGCTTGGTGAACCTTCCACTTCACCAGATACTCAAAATAATTCTTCCTCCTGGTCTTCTTACCAGACTTCTGATCTATGATATTCTCCATTTGTATTTTTTTTGTTGTTGGCATCTTCTTATCCCACTAAATCTCCTTTTGATCATCTAATCCTCCAATATCATCCATCATGTAAGGGTACAGGTCTGCAACATCGAATATGGGTGACATTCCCACATCCTCTGGCAGCTCAATATCATATGCATTTTCATCAAACTTTATGAGGATATTATATGGTCCTATTTTCTTCATCTTCAATTTATTATGTGTTCCCCTTGGGAAACTCTCTTTCCTTAGGTGTGTTAAAACTTGATACCCAACTTCAAAATGAACCTCTCTCATATTCTGATCAACTTGGATTCTATACTTGTGACTCCTCTCTTGCAACTATCTCTTTATCTCATCATGACGCTTCTGCATCTCTGCAGCAAAGTCTTCTTCTCCTTCATTTCTGAACTCATCATGTTTCAAATACCTTAACTCTGAAATTCCTCTCGGATGCATTCCATACACTATTTGAAATGGACTTTTTCCAGTTCTTTTGTTTGGGAGTCATTGTAAGCAAACTATGCCTGAGGTAGAATCTTATCCCACTGGTTATGATGTTCAGTGACCAAACTCCTCAACAAATTCCCTAAACTCTGATTTACCACCTTAGTTTGTCCATCTGTTTGAGGGTGATATGCTGATTTGAAGGACAAATTTGTCCCCGGCCTTTTCCGTAGGGTTCTCCAAAAGCATCCCATGAACTTGGTATCTTTGTCTGAGACTATACTCCTGGGCAAGCCATGCAATCCCACAACTTCCTTGAAAAATAAATTGGCTATGTGAGTAGCATCACTGGTTTTCTGGCATGGTATGAAATGTTCCATATTTGAAAATCTATCCACCACAACAAAAATGGAATCATTCCCCCTCTTGGTTCTTGGCAATCCCAACACAAAATCCATACTTATGGCATCCCATGGCCTGTATGGAATAGGCAATGGTTGATACATACCAATGTTTTTTTGCTTCCCTTTTGCATACTAGTAGACTCTACATATGTCCACAACTTTCTTCACATCGAATATCATTCCTGGCCAATGGTGTGAAGAATTCAGTTGTGCATAAGTCTTATCATGGTTGAAATGTCCATCCAATCCTCCACTGTGTTTTTCTTTCAACAGGTTGTCTCTCATTGAGCATTTCGGAATACAAAGTTGGTTTCCTTTGAACAACAGTCCATCTTGAATTAGATACTATATCCATTAACTTTTGTCCCTTAGAAAAGGGTTCTCACATGCTTCATAATCCTCTTTAAAATATGGATCTTCACAATACATTTCCTTAAGGTGTTCAAACCCTAAGGTCTCCACTTGAAATTCCTGCATAATCAGACATATCTTGCTCAAAGCATCAGCAACTTTGTTAGCACTACCACTAATGTGCTTAATAACAAAACTAAAATTCTGCATGAATTCTACCCATTTAGCATGTCTTTGGTTCAACTTCTCTTGTCTGGTTATGAATTGTGATTATTGATTAACATTGTACAAAACAAACTTCTTTGGAAAAAGATAGTGCCTCCACCTTTTTAGAGCTTGTATTACAACATAAAACTCTTTATCATATGTAGAATATTTTATCTTAGTGTCATTCAGTCTCTCACTAAAATAAGCAACAGGCTTATTGTATTGGCTCAAGACTACACCAATAGCTACTCCACTTGCATCACATCTCACTTGAAATATCTTATTGAAATCTGGCAGAACCAGAATAGGTTGTTCTGTTATCTTCTCCTTCAATACTCTGAAGCTTTTTTCAGCTTCATCTGTCCAATTAAAAGACTTATGATTTTTCTTTGTAGTCTCCATTATGGGTGCACAAATGCCACTGAAATTCCTAATGAATTTCCTGTAAAAACTTGCTAATCCATGGAATATTCTTACCTCAAATATGCTTCTTGGCATGGATGATTTTAAGGATGAAAATTTATATTAAAATGTAGAAACGTGGGCTAATATTACTAGTCCTTAATATGTAAAATGTAAAATGTTTGGCGATAGTTTTGTAAAAATATTGAAATTTTCAAGGATTTAATATAGTTTCTATAAAATTTTGGCGATTTTAAAGGTAAAATAATTTTATTCTATGGAATTTGGGCAAATTGGTTTTAGAAAAAATGGAAATTGGTGAATCTTTTTTTGGGAAAAACCATGAAAAATTAGCCCATTTACGAAATTTAGCCCCTAAAATCATCTATGCTTCTTGGAGAAGGCCATTCTTTGATTGCCCTCACCTTCTCTAGATCCATCTTCAATTCATTTGAATAGATCAAAAAACCCAAGTATATGAGTTGTGTATTCATGAAAGAACATTTATTCGAATTTATCAACAACTTCTCCTGTTGCAACCTCCTCATCACTAATGTCAAATGCCTTAACTGCTCTTCTTCAGTTTTATTGAAGACTAGGATATCATCCAAATACACAATTACAAACTTACCTATGAAGTCTTTGAGCAGTTCATTCATCAATCACATGAATGTGCTTGGGGCATTTGTCAAGCCAAATGGCATAACAAGCCATTCATACAACCCTTCATCTATCTTTAATGTTGTCTTCCATTCATCTCCTTCTCTCATTCTTATCTGATGATAGCCACTCTTCAAGTCTATCTTGGAAAAATAATTTGTTCCACTCAAGCAATCCATTAAATCATCCATTTTGGGTAAATGAAATCTATACCTGATGGTAATATTGTTGATGGCTCTAGAATCTATGAACATTCTCCAACCCCCATATTTCTTTGGACTCAACACAATTGGTATTGCGCATGGACTCAAACTTTCTCTGACAAAACCCTTATCCAAAAACTCTTGGACTTGATTCTTTACCTCTTCATTTTCTTGAGGTGTCAACCTATATGTTGCTTTGTTTGGAAAACTTTCTCCTGGAATAAGGTCAATGTGATGACTAATACTCCTAATGGGTGGAAAAGAGCGAGGAAACTCATCCACCACAATATCAGCAAAATTATCCAACAGTTCCTAAATCTCTACAGACAGATCATCCACAAAAGTATTTGTAAGGATGACTCTGGGATTTCTCACAAAATCAAACTACATCTCATGTTCCTTCTTGAATTCATTCAAGAGTTCCTTCCCACTCATGAGAAGTATGCTTGGTCTAGCTTCTTCCTTCACTTTCTTATCCTCAATTGGAAGAAACATGCGTGTATGAACATTATTCTCAAGGGTGTAAGTATTTTTTCACCCATCATGTATGACATTTCTGTCAAATTTCCATGGTATTCCCAATAGAACATGAAAAACGTCCATGGGTATTGTTGTTCCATAGTTTATACTCAAGGCTAGGGAGCACAAAGTCTAGGCATCTGAAAGAGGGTTTGCGATATAAAGAAGAATAAAACAACTCTTTAAAGGAAAAAGATCTATGGTTGATTTCTAAGTTGTATTGGTCTAGCTTTCAATTGTTCTTGGACACTGATGTCCTACTCAATGGCCGCCCATGAATGTTCAAGTTCAACCCGGGTGGTGGCAGTTTTTAAAATGGTGCTGAAAATATTTAAGGCAATACTGGTCTGATCTGTGAGACCGAGTTCAATGTTGGGTTGTCTCATAATTGGTACATTCATGGAGGAGGAAATTTTTAAGGATTTTTTGCTTCTTTTTAGATTGTATGAGAAAATTTCCCGAATCTTGAATTGATAGTGTAGCAACATCAAAGGTCGTTTCCCGTATCTGAGTTAAACTGAAAACCATGCATGGAATGAAAGAAAACATAAATTTGTGGAACAATGTGAGGCTTCGATCAAGGAAGAATCTCACACTATGACAAAGGAAGAAAAAATATAAGGAAAAAATTTAATGAAACATCAAATATAATAGTCTAAGTCATTCACAGGTCTTGTAAGTGTTGATAGCCGATATAGAGGAAAAACTGTAAATGATCAGATCATTAAAAAATTCAATCACCACAGTAGAAGTTGTACTAAATTGCAGCTATGCATTCATCAAAGATACATGAGAAATGAAGTTAAATATGAAATAACAGAGGAGCACATAACTCAAACTTGATGGGGTCTGGAATCTCTGACTTGCATTTGTATTAATTTTGGAAAATATGAAGAATTTTTCTGCTACAATCGGCCCAAAAAAATCCCTTGGTATCACTTTCAAAATTGTATTTATACAAGAAAAAAATCAACCCTAGATGGTTGGTAGTATCCTAACCTCCTTCGTGCTAACGGTTACAGAATATAGCATTTGAACAGTTTTCCTCAATTACTTTTTCTTTTCTAACAATTGGACAAAAACGAGCATACATGCGTTATTTCATCATTTATTTGAAATGCTTCCTTCGCTCGGTCCCGAACACAAGATGCACCTATCCAGAAACTGCGTCAAAATTCTAGAAGGCTCTGACGTATTCTTTGCTTCAAACACATATAACTTCCTCTGAATTTGGGGCAGCTCGTCTTCAATCTTTCCCTTGCCAAACTTTGTCAACTGCAACTGTAGATTCGGATTTATTAACCACTTATCTATTTGGGAGATGTCGATTTGTTTCAATTGTGAAATATCGAGCTGGACTTCATTCCAAATCTCCTTGATATGCAGTTGATGCATTACAAAATTTATCTGTCCTAATAGCCCAGGACAATCGCCTTTACCAATGCCCAGTGTTTTTGTGTCTAGTTGATCAAATACTTCTTCACATTCTCTCTTAACTTCTCTTTCCATTTTCCTGCTTTTGGAAATATTATTCTCCCATGTCTTTAACATGATGTCTCCCCTGATCTCTTCATCTAAAGTCATTTTTGGGATTGCAGGTACTTCCTCTCTGGCCAAAAACAACACTGCCTTTTGAAAAGCAGCACGAGATGTTGTGGCCTCTTTTTCCTTTAAAACAATGTTATCTAGTGAGTGGCATATTTCCAAGAAGTAGTTTTGGATGATTTCTATTTTGGAAAGCATGTCCTATTGTTTTGCTTGTAGTTTCTCATGCACCTCTAGTACTTGGGCTTGAAAGGTTGTTATATTCACAACTTGTTCTTCAATAGACTTCAACTCAACCTGTAGTTGTCTAACTAAATCTTCCTGTCGAATAACATGTACTGGACTCACTTGCATCTGCTTGTTCGCTTCATCCAAACTTGACTTCAAAATTTTCATTTCCTCTTTGTCCACAGTTCGGGCGTGTTCAACCCTTTGATTCACCTCCTCTAAAATATTATTCTTTGTGTGATTTACTTGGTCCTGCAACTGAGCTATCATTTGATTTTTCTATTTCATCCTTGTTCTTAGAGAGTCAACTAAGAATAAATTGGCAGTTGCCAAAGTTCCCAAAGAGCCCGCTACTTCTGTGGTGAAGTCTTCCTCTTCTAGGTTTTTCCCATCTACGAGCACTCTGTATTTTTTAAGCATTGTGCCTTCTCTCAGATGCATTTCCTAATTTAATACTTCCTTCCTCTTCTTACTGAAAAAGTAGTCAGAGGGGGGTATCTCTTCTCTAGATATAAGGGTGAGGTCACTTGCATACATGACTGGTAGATGGGGGATCCCAAAGTTTGACTGTATAGGAATTAATGATGCAATAGGGATGCCCAATTCTGAAGATTGAGTTTCTCCTGTTGTTTTCGAGATATCAACAGGAATAGTTGATGATGATGAAAGCGGAATCATTTGACTCGACTTTAAAGGAGTCTCGGATTTAGAACTTGTTTCAGACCCTGGATTCTTTGATTGTGAAGCTTCTGCTTTTTGTGAGGACCCTTCAGTCTTCTTTGTATTTTCTTCTGTAGTCTCTTTATCATGAGCCTCTCATCTGAAACCTGGGGGAACACTTCATTGAGTTGGAGGAGGGGTTCTTGACTCTTCTTGTAATATCTTTGGAAAACCACTTCGTCGGTGCTTCTGGAAAGTCAGAAAGCTAGTTTGTAGTTCGGGTGATAATGCCAGAACTCTACCTAATACTTATTCATAGGTCTTGTCTCCCTTGAACATGTCATCGCAGGGAGAAACCTCATGTTCGTACATTTTCATGTTGCAGTGGGTAAGGTGATTTCCTACAATTTGATAAGGATCATGCTTTCTGAGTTCAAGGTCTACTAATTTGATGTCATCCAGTGCTACAGCTTTTACCTTGGCATGACCCAAGTTAAGTAATGAATACTTCCCAATCTGTACAGGAAAAACTGGCCAGAACTTATTCTAAGCCGCTTTCAATTTTGTGCCAATGCCACCAGTTACTATTTGGTAGGCCACCTTCCTGCACACCAGTCCATCGGGAAGGAACTTCAATAGTGCGTGAGGAGAAATTGAGCACCCGAAAACCCTGACATAGGAAAAACCCTCTTCAATAAACCAATCTGCAATCGCCCTGAGATTTCCCACAATTTGCTCTGAAATACGAGGGGATGCATAGCCATAAAAAATTTGGTGTAGAGGTATCACTACGTAGTGGAAAATTTCATAAAAGACATCTTTAACATTCTCCTCCCATAGCTTAGAATGATAAACATGAATAGGTTCCTCACAGGATGGGTTCCAACTATAGCTCATCAAAGGGAATGGAGTCATGTAACAAACCGCATCCATAATATAGGAAGATATGTAAAAAGGTGCAGGTCGGCCTTTCAATTTTGTTGTTTGGTACTCTGCAACCTCACTAGCTAGATTGTCAGATAAAATTTTCCCCCAGTTGAAACTAAAACCCTCGGCTACTTTGTGTAGAAGTGGTACCCAATATGCAGGGAAATGGGTAGGGATTTTCCTCCCGAATATTCTACACAGCATCAGGGCTATATACACCATGTACTCGTTCAACGAAGCTCTAGCATAACTTCCATGGGTATCGGCTCTAAATTTTGTTGGAATTCCCCACCAGTCTTTGATTATATTTGGATATGTTTGATCGAATTATGTACACTCCTTTCTTTGAAATTCCACTATGAATTCGGAATTATAAATGTATTTAGAAGTAGGGGGCAGTTTGTACATTACTTGGATGTAGTCGGGTCTGAACGAGTCGACGATGACCCCTTGGTTGTTTTGAATGCTCCTTGTAGGAACATCGTTTTTCTCTAAATCCCAGCATACCATGTCATTATACGGCATGAGTCTCAGCCGTGTGGATATTTTATGTAGCTCAGACTCTGCTATGTCTCTGAGATTATTTCTAGTCCTTTCATTTCTGAAATCGTCAGGGCAATTTCTAATTTCATAGTCCAAACTCTCAAAAATCTGCCTCCAAGATTTGATTGAATCCAAAGCATGTGGCATAGTGTCTGATACCACATCTCCATCCAGATTTGAGCTTCCAGTTGCTTCATCACTCTTCTTAGGTTCTTTTCTGGGTGCCATGGTATCTGTGCTAAAAGAAAACCTATTGCAGAGAAGAAATGCATGAGTTTTTCTAGATATAACTCGCTCCTAGTTTGAAAGTGAGAATGAAATTCAAAATAACCGACCTTTACTTACCTTTAACTTGTCTTAAATTTATCGTACCGAAAAAATTAAATGCTTTAACGGAGATGGTACACCTGGAGATATGCACTCTATGTTCAAAATATCTTCATTAATCTGTTATAGAGACTGCCACATAATCGGCGTTTCAAAACTGGGATTTTGAAAGGAAAGTCATTGAAAACTCTCGAATAGAGAAACACGAAAAGCCTTTTAATTGTCACTAATCCCTCTTTAAAGTTAATTTAATCTGTGTTTAAGCGCTTAATTCTTTCAGGATTTCGTGTTTCAGAGTTTCAAACATCGTGTCCCCGAGAGGCATAACACAAGAAATCATGAATCACGAAATTGTGATGGAGTTTATTATCGTTAGCCTTCTTATTTCTTAATAAACATAGCATTAACCTTTAAGAACTTCGCGACTTCGGGAATCGGGGTTTAAGGAGACTCGGGGTCGACTCTTTGATTTCCCGAATTGCGACTGATTAACGATCTGTTAAGTGTGTTTAAAACTTAATTAATCATGATTAAAAAAGTATTTCGTGAAAGCGCGTCGGGACTTGAAAAGCTATTTAAGTTTGAGATGGCCGAAAAAGAACATGTGAAAGGATTAGAAGGCTGTTAACACCTTTTCGAGATTTCGGTACTGGGAAATTGGAGTTGCGATCAGAAAGCATACTTTGTGAATAGATGAACTCCAAAAATCGAAAGTCCCAAAATACCTTTTGACTTCTTTTTTGAGCTAAGGGCAACTCCATAATCAAGAAAAAATGAGGTTTGGACTTAGAGAAGAAAAAATAAACTTTGTTTCAACATAGGCTCCATCTAGGGATCTTGTCTCCTTGTGGGACGAGAAGAACAGTAGACCACATGCCTTTATTGTGTAAATGGAGTCATCGCTTAAATCTTACGAAACGTTTTCAGAAAGCCTCCAAATATTAATTGTTTGCTCATATGAACCTTAGTTTCTCCTATGAATTCTCCTTTCTAGAAACTGATTTCGAGTCTATTTAAGACAATCAAAATAACCTTAGGAATTCTAACAGGTTCTATAGATATTTCTTGCATCAAGTCAAAGTAATTTTGGTATTTTTTAAAACAGGGAGTCTTGCGTGAACTTGGGATGTAGATCTGGTCGAAAAGGAAACTGGTTACCAGAGTATAATGAAATTCATGTATAACAACCTTACATATATCTTAGACATTTCTTCACTTCTAGCGAGCATGTTCAGTACCTCGGTGAATTTATCTGCTCCCCTTCATTGAATTTCCTTTCACCACCTCAATCTGTAGATTCACATTTAAATGTTGAGATGAGGGCAATCATTTAATGAATTTCCTTTCATCATCTCTTTTTTGGACTAGATGGGGAAAATCAATTGTGAATTTACTTTCACCATCCGTCTTATACTTTCATTAGATACGTGAAGTGGGGGCAATCAATTTGTATAAAGCATACTAGGGGTGATATCTGTAAACAATTTTGGTAACAGAGGTCTATTAACTCACTTTGATTACTCTCGACAAGTCTTATTTTGACCTTCAAGACATCTTAGTCTGTTGGAAAATTTAAGGGGGGGTGTTCATTTCCAGGGATCTTCTTCTGAGCAAGATTCATCCCTTGAAACCTGTTAAAATAACTAAGAGAGTTGGGACTAGCTTATACATACTTTTGTTCAGTAGTAGTCTGAAGAGCCACGAGGACTTGTCCTTATTCTAAAGATTTGTTTGTCAGGTTTCAGAGGAAAAGTATGACCCCTCCTCTTCTATGAAGTCCATGGGGAAACATCTGGAGTAACCCAAGATTCGCATAGGGTGAAAAAAAAGGTTTGGAACTTCATAATCGTGGTTATTGTAACACAGACCGGACTGTTGAAAAGATCTTTAAATTCTCTTTATTTCTTCTGTTCTTGTTTGTCTTTCCTTAGTGATTCATTTCGAGTGATTCATTTCTTGTTTGTTAGATAATGTGTCTAGAGATTAAATTCATACATATAAGACCCAGTAGGTGATATTCTTTGGAAATCTAAACAATTCGTACCTTTGACTTGCTATTTCGCTCTCATCTAAATAAATTATTTATTTATCACCTGTCCCAGGGTGCTCCATATTTTTGATACATGACCATTGTTTGCTTCTTCTTGATGTTTGGGGTGTAGACCAGAATCCTACAAGAAGACGACATGAACAAAATTAGGGTTTTGAGATTTGTGGGATTCAGTGTATTGAACATTTCATATCTCTATTCCTAGGAGATCACTAACCTTTTTTATTTGCGGTGAAAGTAAAACTTACCGAAAAACTATAAAAACATAAAACACAAATCGGTATATACAATGGAATTTTGGAAATCGTTTATTACATATAGTGCTTCAGATAATGCCCATTGATAGGGGCATTGAGGATTTTCTTGTCCAAATTTTCTAACAGAAATGAGTTCTTCCCTTCAGTAGCTGAGACTTTGAATGGTCCATACCAAATCTGATCAAATTTTCCATGTTTTGTTGAGTCTTCCCTCCTAGCATCCCATTTCAAAACCAAATCACCAGGGAGGAATTCCCTATCTTTAGCCTTATGATCAAACAGTGCTTTCATGTTGTCTTGATATTTCTGCAGCCTTTCGTCAACCTCAGCCCTATTTTGTTGAACTTCAATTAGTTGATTTATTCTTCTTGTGACATGGTTTGGTTCTTGTTTTTCATCTTGCCAAAGCTTCATCACTGGTAGAGCCAGGTTTATGGGTAATACCACGCCAATCCCCTATACCATTTTGAATAGAGAAGTTCCAATCGATTTCTTGGTGCCTATCCGGTTTTCCCACAGGGCGTATTTCAAATGCAGATGCCAGGATTTTTTATTTTCGTTCAACACCTTCTTAATTATGATAATTAAGATTTTATTTGGCGATTCTGCTAGCCCGTTGCCTTGGCGGTAGTATGTCGTGGAGTGAACCAATATAATATTGTATTTTTTGAAAAATTTAATCATTGCCATATATTTTAATGCCTGGGCATTATCTGTAACTATCTTTCGGGGACAGCCAAATCTAGATAACATGTTTTCTTCCAGGAAGTCTATCACCATTGAATCGGTAGATTTTCTAGTTGGAATAGCTTCTACCCATTTGGTGAAATAATCTGTAGCGGTCAGGATCCATTTGTGTTGTGTGCTAGAATGTGGATTAATCTCACCTATAAAATACAACCCCCATTGTTGGAACGGAGCTTTTGTTTTAACTGGGACGAGAAGTAGTGCTGGGAGTTTCTGCTTGCCTGCAAATAATTGGCATGAATCACAGGCTCTGACTTTGGCATTTACATCTGGGAATAATTTAGGCCAATAATATCCCGCTCTCAAGATTTTATAATCCATTGATCTCCACACATGATTCTCTCTGCACACCCCTTTATGGAATTCATTTATGACTTTTTCGGTCTCCGATTTGACTAGGCAAACCAATAGAAAACCCAGAGGGTCTTTCCAATACAATTGGATTTCCGAAATACAGTACTTCACCGCATGCAGTTTCAACGTTCTAGCTTTGGATGTAGCCATATCACTCGGGCATTTAAAAGTCAAAAGATATGATACTATATCTTTGTACCACACCGAACTTGTAAATTTTTCTTCTATACTGGTTGTAGCCACTTGGTCATCGAGTTTGTCCATATCCAGACATCCTTCATACTCTTGTAGATTATTTATACCGAGCGATCTGAAATTTGATTCGGCTAGTAGCTTAGCCAAACCTTGTCCTTTCACAAGATTTATCGGTTTCACCTCTAAATCGAATTATTGAATCTTAGCAATCCATTGACCCCTCTTCATGTCGTTATCAGGTTGGACCAATATATCCTTAACGAATTTGGTGGGAACATATGCAATTATCTTGGAGTGTAACGCATAGGTTCTAAAGGCCTTTAGTTCCTTCACCATAGCGTATGCTTGCTTTTCCATTATGTCATATTTCAATTCTACGTCTCTGAGGCTTTTACTGGAGAATTCTATTGGTTTCTAGAAACCTTCTTCGTTCTTTTGTAAAAGTAATGTTGTGATTGTGTGTTCTGATGCAAATGAGAAGATCAAAAATTCCTTGAGATAATCAGGGCATGCCAGTACAGGTGCTTCACCTATAATTTTCTTGATGTGCGCAAATGATTCTTTAGCTTCAGTCGTCCACTTAACTTCATTTTTCTTCTTGAGCATATATGTAATCAATTTCACGATTTCAGCGAAGTTCGGGATAAATCTCCTCAAAAAAATTATTTTTCCTAAAAACAACTGAATTTCTTTACATTTCTAGGAATATTTATAGTGTCTATAGCTTCAAACCTTTTAGGATCAATTTTAATTTAGTCCCGAGACACAATATGGCCCAAAAGTTTACCTTCTTGCATTGCAAAGTGTGACTTATTGGGATTTAAAGACAAACTGAATTTGTGACATTTCTTGAATGTTTGCTTGAGATGTATCAGATGATCTTCATCAGATTTAGAAAAAATGGTCAGATCATCCAGATAAATAACCACAAATTTATCTCTTTTGTCAATGAAGGCAATATCCATATCTCGTTGGAAGGTATCACCTGCATTCATTAAACCAAATGGCATTTTTTCATACATAAATGTACCCCAAGGGGTGGTGAAGGTTGTTTTTTCTTTATCGTCTTCGTCGACAGCAATTTGACTGTAACCGGAAAATTCATCAATCATGGACATTTTATTTGCTCCGACTACTTTTTCTAAGACATGGTCCATTTTGGGTAGCGGATAATTGTCTTTAAGAGATGATTTATATAAATTTCTAAAATCTACACACAGTCTAATTTCTCCGCTCTTGTTTATGACTGGGACAAGGTTGGCTACCCACTTAGAGTACCTGAGTGGTATGATTATTTTGGCATCCAGGAGTTTATTTACTTCCCTTTCGACCACAAGAAATAATATGGGATTTATTTGCCTGAGCTTTTGTCTGAAAGGCTTAACGCCTGGCTTTAAGAGAATCTTGTGCTCGATCACTGTGGTGTCATAAGTTCTCAGCTCATCATAAGACCAAGAAAATATGTCTTTATATTGCTTGAGTAAATCCTCATATCTACCTTTCATCTCAGGAGGAAGGTATTTTGATATTTTTACTATTCTAGGCACTTCTTTGGTGCCTATATCGCAATTTTTGACTTCATTTGGTTGAGGCTGCAATGTAGATTTCAATGGCATATCATTATGATCAAATAATCTTTCTAGGGGGATTATACCTTTAGGGATTTTATTATTTTTTAGCACTAACATGCAATGATTTGCGATCTTATCTTGGAACTTTTGAGGATCCTCCCCTTTTTGCATAATCCAAGTATGATCGTTCTGGTTTTCTTGGTCGATATGTGTTTCAGCAAAGTCTTCCACCATTTCGAGGAATTTTCTGATATGTTCATCATCTTCAAAGACCTTTTATTATTGTATATTGTTGGGTATGGAAGGTTTGTGCCTCACCTCAGTGTGATACTTAATTTTTAAAGTTGTAGGAGGTGAAAACATTGAGGCTTCTTTAGCTAACGAATCAGCTTGCAGATTTTCTGTACAGGGAATGAATGGACATTAACTGACAAGAAAAAAAATTCCATTAAATCCCAGGTACAGTTTCTATAAGATCTCAATCTCGGGTGCTTGGCCTGATAGTGTCGATTTACTTGTTTGACAATTAATTCCGCATCTCCATAGACTTCCAAGTTTTTTATGTTTAACTTTTTGGCGGCTTCTAATCCCAAAACAAAGCTTCATACTCGCATACGTTATTTATGTAGTCTATGTCCCATGTAATCTGTAAGAGAAAGGAATGAAAAAATCATCTCCAGGTTCTACAAAGAGTACACCTACGCCTGCTCCTTCACATGACGAAGCACCATCGAAATACATTTTCCAGGTTTCGGTACTATATGCACTTTCCTTTACCCTTTCTGTCTGATTTTTTTCTGTGAAATCCTCAACACATTCATCTATATCGTCATCAATTGATAAAATACAATTTCCAAAATCTTGATCAATGATATAAACAGGGTAATTGTTAGGACTATATGGATCACTTACTGTGTATGTCAGTCGTGTTTCTCGGTATAATCGGGTGAACTGTCCTCCGAAAATGGGAATCCTGGCGTATTTCATATCTAGTTGAAGGGATCCTTCGAGCTTAGCACCCCAAGACCTGGATAATAGAATACCATTCTTCAGAGGTATGCCAACAATAACCACATCCATCAAAATACTTTTTACTAGGATCTGTGCAAGATTTACTACCAAGGCCTTGATCATGCCTACACATTTAACCTTTCTCGAATCAAACGAATACAGGTCTCTGTACGGCCTGGTAATTTCGAGGCCCAGTCTATCCATAATGGCCTTGGGCATCACATTATGTGATGCTCCAGAATCCAACATGCAGTTATGTAGCAGTCGATCGTGCACATTTAGTGTAATGAAGAAAGGAGCAATGGTATCTCTAGACCCCTCATAATGCGGACCAAAAATTATATTGGTCTTATCATCTTCCAAATTTATAACGTCATCTTGACTTCCCATATCTGAAAAATTCATCATTTTGGTAATTTGTTTTCGGTAAACGGGATTCTTGGCTAGTTCAACCAGAGGTATCGGTATTTTAATTTTGTTAATCTCATTTTCTAGACTAAAAGCCCCTATGGTTTTTTCGGTTTCTCTGACTAGCACTTCGGTCTCCTTCCTTTCAGGCCTATTCGTTTTCATTACTTCGTTTTCAATTATTTTTACTTCTAATGTTTGTGTTTCATTTGTCTTGGTTTTCTCAGCTCGAGTCTTAGTTGCCGTTGTTTTGGCATTTTGTGGATCTACTCCTTTTATTTGGGTGTTGGGTATCTCAGCGTCCTTTGGATCAGGCTCGTATATTTCGCCTCTTGGCAGGATTTTCTTTGGTGTAGTAGTCACCAATCTTTTATTTTTAGGCCTTAGAGTATACTTATGTTGGAGCTCAACCATTATGGTATCAGCTAATCCTTGATAGGAAGAATCATCTTTATCGTTTATGTTGCTATCATTATTAGATCGTTGTTCAGTGTCTAGAGACCTCTCATAATCTTCCTTAGTCAAATGGGGTTGTAGGCAATCATCGCCCAAATTGTTCATATCTCCTTCTAGATCCTCAAATTCTTGTATGCCATTCCCTCCTATAAAATTTTCATTTTTTAAAGGGGTTTGAACCTTTTGATATTCATTTTTAATCTGTCTTTGTTGTATCTGAGGATTAGGGTTTCTTCTGAAATATCTCCTAACGAATTGATCTGCTTTAGATTGATCTAAATCCATCCTTGAAATATTATTTGATATCTCTTTTATTATCTTAGCCATATCGTCCTTCTTATCGTCTGAGGATCTCCCAGATCCTAAGGGTCCTGCTTGTTCTTTAAAACGTTTGGTCTCCCTGTTTCCCGTTTGTACTTTTGTTTTCAATTTACCAGAAGCCATCATATTTGACTCAATATCTACGACGTCGTCTTGCATTCGGGTAAGGTCAGTTGCTCTCCTTTCTCTCAATAATAGTGCGAAATCGGGATCGAAATCTCCTGCAAAGGTTACCTTTGTTGCGGGCAGAGAAGGTTTAACTTCGATTGGGATCTTGTTATATAATTTATTAAATCTCTGGACAAATTCAATAACCATTTTGGAATTTTTCTTCCTTAGTGCCCCAAACTCAGTTAAATAGTATAAGTGGCCCTTTCTTTCCCCCCATTGTCTGAGAAAAGAGTTTTCTAAAGCGTCATAAGATAATATCGAACCTATGCGCAAACCTCGAAACCAAGTTCTCACCTGACCTTCGAAATTTTGTACAAATAATTGTGAATACACATCTCCGTGTTCGAGACCGAGGATATCTGCGCGAATTGGTCGAAGAAGTTGATATGTTCAGCTGCAGTTAGGTCCCCTTCCCCCATAAAATTAGGCATGTTTTTCATATAGTTCTTGGGTAAATCGTGAAGGGGTACTGGGAGAACCAAAGGGGCGTATCTAGCATCTACTTTGGCGAAAATCTTGGGAGGTGGGGTTTTCCCTTGGCCACCCCCTCCTCCTCCTAAAACAGCCATAGATATCCTAGGGGAGTTAACTGGTACATTATAAAGAGGGTTTTGGAAGACGTATAGCAATCCCTTAGCTTCTTTGGGAGACGAAAAAACCGACAGAGGGGGGAATGAGATACGGGGACTTGGTTCCTCCGACTTGCAAGAAATGTAAATGGGAGAACCCACAGGTGTGGAATCTGAGTATATGGTATACTCTTCAATACTTTGTGAGGTCGAGCAATCTAACCGAAGGGTTGGTGGGATATCAATCGATGCGAGTTTTACTAAGGGCTTCACGCCTTCGCTTACGCAGGAGGTAGTCGGATGAGATTCAGATTTGATTTCTAGGAACACTAGATTCATGTTTGTGGTCTCGGCTTCAACTGCCTTAGCCAATGCTTCTCTGGAAAGGGTTTGGGTGGGAACTTCTTGCGAAGTTAACGTTTCAAGTGGAATCTTAGCTTTATTCTATGTGTATTTAGGCTGGTAGGTCGTAGTATTTTTCTTAATGAAACCTCTTGTTTTTAGTATTTTTTCGGGATCGGAAACAGGCTTGGTCTGCTTAGCATCTGGGTTTTGTCTAGTGTTCCTTCGAATGGATGCCAACTTACTTAAATGTGGAGTCACCAAGTGAATAATAACTAAGCCTTTAAAAGGTGTTCACTCTTTGTTCACTATCAAAGAGGGAAACTTATAAATGTCGCTTTCCCAGAGAAAATAATTTTGTCTCTTTGTTCCCCAGCAGCGGCGCCAAAAATATGTTGCTCTAGAGTTTATACTCAAGGATGGGGAGCACAAACTCTAGGCATCCGAAAGAGGGTTTGCGATATAAAGAATAAGAAAACAACTCTTTAAAGGAAAAGGAGCTATGGTTGATTTCTGAGTTGTCTTGGTCTAGCTTTCAATTGTTCCTGGACACTGATGTCCTGCTCAATGGCCGCCCATGAATGTTCATGTTCAACCCAGGTGGTGGCTGTTTTTAAAATGGTGCTGAAAATATTTAAGGCAATATTGGTCTGATCTGTGGAGCCGGGTTCAATGTTGGGTTGTCTCGTAATTGGTATAGTCATGGAGGAGGAAATTTTTAAGGATTGGTTGCTTCTTTTTAGATTGTATGAGAAAATTTCATGAATCTTGAATTAATAGTGTAGCAACATCAAAGGTCGTTTCCTGTATCTGAGTTAAACTGAAAACCATGCATGGAATGAAAGAAAACATAAAGTTGTGGAACAATGTGAGGCTTCGATCAAGGAAGAATCTCACACTATGACAAAGGAATAAAAAATATAAGGAAACACTTTAATGAAGAATCTGATATAATAGTCTAAGTCATTCACAGGTTTTGTAAGTGTTGATAGTCGATACGAAGGAAAAACTGTAAACGATCAGATCATTAAAAAATTCAATCACCACAGTAGAATTTGTACTAAATTGCAACTACGCATTCATCAAAGATACATGAGAAATGAAGTTAAATATGAAATAACAGAGGAGCACATAACTCAAACTTGACAGGGTCTGCAATCTCCGACTTGCATTTGTATTAATTTTGGCAAAAATGAAGAACTTGTCTACTACAATCGGCCAAAAAAAGGCCCTTGGTATCACTTTCAAAATTGTATTTATACAAGAAAAAAATAAACCCTAGACGGTTGGTAGTCTCCTAACCTCCTCCATGCTAACGGTTACAGAATATAGAATTTGAACTGTTTTTCTCGGTTACTTTTTCTTTTCTAACAATTGGACAAAAACGAGCATACATGCGTTATTTCATCATTTCTTTGAAACGCTTCCTACACTCAGTCCCGAACACACGACGCACCTGTCCACAAACTACATCCAAATTCTAGAAGGCTCTGATGTATTCTTTGATTCAAACACATATAACTTCCACTGAATTTGGGGCATCTCGTCTTCAATCTTTCCCTTGCCAAACTTTGTCGCCTGCAACTGTAGATTCGGCTTTATTAACCACTTATCTACTTGGGCAATGTCGAGTTGTTTCAATTGTGAAATCTTGAGTTGGAATTCATTCCAACTCTCCTTGATATGCAGTTAATGCCTTACAACATTTATATGTCTTAATAGCCCAGGACAATCGCCTTTACCAATGCCCAATGATTTTGTGTCTATTTGATAAAATAATTCTTCACATTCTCTCTTAACTTCTCTTGCCATTTTCCTACTTTCGGCAATATTATTATCCCATGTCTTTAACATGATGTCTCCCCTGATCTGTTCATCTACAGTCAGCTTTCGGATTCTTGGTACTTCCTCTCTGGCCGAAAACACCACTGCCTTTTGAAAAGAAGTACGAGTTGTTGTGGCCTCTTTTTCCTTTAAAACAATGTTATCTAGTGAGTGTCTATTTCCAAGAAGTAGTTTTGGACGATTTCTGTTTTGGAAAGCATGTCTTGTTGTTCTGCTTGTAGTTTCCCATGCACCTCTAGTAATTGGGCTTGAAATGTTGTTATATTCACAAATTGTCCTTCAATAGACTTCAACTCAGCCTGTATTTGTGTCACTAACTCTTCCAGTCGAATAACCTATACCTGACTCACTCGCATCTACTTGTTCACTTCATCCAAACTAAACTTCAACAATTTCATTTCCTCTTTGTCCACAGTTCGGGCGTGTTCAACCCTTTGATTCACCTCCTCTCGAATATTATTCTCGGTGTGATTTACTTGGTCCTACAACTAAGCTATCATTTTATTTTTATCTTCCAGACTTGTTCTGAGGGAGTCAACTGATAATAAATTGGCAATTTCCAAAGCTCCCATAGAGCCCGCTACTTTTGTGGCGAAGTCTTCCTCTTCTAGGTTTTTCCCATCTACGAGCACTCTGTGTTTTTTCACCATTGTTCCTTCTCTAAAATGCATTTCCTTCTTTAATATTGTCTTCCTCTTCTTACTGAAAAAGTAGTCAGAAGGGGGTATCTCTTCTCTAGAGATAGGGGTAAGGTCACTTGCATACATGAATGGTATATGGGGGATCCCAAAGTTTGACTATATAGGAGTTAATGATGCAATAGGGCTGCCCAATTTTGAATATTGATTTTCTCCTGTTGTTTTGGGGATATCAACAGGAATATTTGATGATGATGAAAGTGGAATCGTTTGACTCGACTTTGAAGGAATCTCGGATTTAGAACCTGTTTTAGACCCTTGATTCTTTGATTGTGAAGCTTCTGCTTTTTGTGAGGACCCTTCAGTATTCTTTGGATTTTCTTCTGCAGCCTCTTTATCATGAGCCTCTCATCTGAAACCTAGGGGAACACTTCCTTGAGTTGGAGGAGGGGTTCCCGACTCTTCTTGTAATATCTTTGGCAAACTGCTTCGCCAGTGCTTCTAGAAAGTCAGAAAGTTGGTTTGTAGTTCGGGTGATAATTCCAGAACTCTGCCTAATACTTCTTCATAGGTCCTAGCTCCCTTAAATGTGTCATCACAAGGAGAAACCTCATGTTTGTACATTTTCATGTTGTAGTGGGTAAGGTGATTTCCTACAATTTCATAAGGGTCATGCTTTCTGAGTTCAAGGTCTACTAATTTGATGTCATCTAGTGCTACAGCTTCTACCTTGGCATGACCCAAGTTAATTAATGAATACTTCCCAATCTATACAGGAAGAACCAGCCAGAATTTCTTCTAAGACGCTTTCAATTCTGTGCCAATGCCACCAGTTACTATTTGGTAGGCCACCTCCCTGCACACCAGTCTGTCGGGAAGGAACTTCGGCAGTGTGTGAGGAGGAATCAAGCACCCGAAAACCCTGACATAGGAAAAACCCTCTTCAATAAACCAATCTGCGATCGCCCTGAGATTTCCCACGATTTTCTCTGAAATACGAGGGGGTGCATAGCCATACAAAATTTGGTGTAGAGGTATCACTACGTAGTGGAATATTTCGTAAACTACATCTTTAACATTCTCCTCCCATAGCTTAGAATGATAAACATGAATAGGCTCCTCACAAGCTGGGTTCTAGCTCCATATCATCAAAGGGAATGGAGTCATTTAACAAACCGCATCCATAATATAGGCAGACATGTAAAAAGATGCAGGCCGGCCTTTCGATTTTGTTGTTTGGTACTCTGCAACCTCACTAGCTAGATTGTCGAATAAAAATTTCCCCCAGTTGAAACTGAAACCCTCGGCTACTTCATGTAGAAGTGGTACCCAGTCTGTAGGGAAATGGGTAGGAATTTTCCTCCCGAAGAGTATACATAGCATCAGGGATATATACACCATGTCATCGTTCAACGAAGTTGTGGAATAACTGCCATGGGTATCAGCTCTAAATTTTGTTGGAATTCCCCACCAGTCTCTGATTATATTTGGATATGTTTGATCGAATTTTGTACACTCCTTTCTTTGAAATTCCACTATGAATTCGGCATTATAAATATATTTAGAAGTAGGGGGCAGTTTGTACATTACTTGGATGTGCTCGAGTCTGAACGATTCGACGATGACCCCTTGGCCGTTTTGAATTCTCCTTGTCGGAACATCGGTTTTCTCTAAAGCCCAGCATTCCATATCATTATACGGCATGAGTCTCGGTCGTGTGGCTATTTTATGCAGCTCAGACTCTACTATGTCTCTGAGATTATTTTCATTCCTTTCATTTCCGAAATCGTTGGGGCAATTTCTAATCTCATAGTCCAAACTCTCAAAAAGCTGCCTCCAAGATTTGATCGAATCCACAACATGTGGTGTAGTGTTTGATACCACATCTCCATCCGGATTTGAGCTTCCAGTTGCTTCTTCACTCTTCTTAGGCGCTTTTCTAGGTGCCATGGTGTCTGTGCTAAATGAAAACCTATTGCAAATAATAAATGCGTGAGTTCTTCTAGATATAACTCGCTCCTAATCTGAAATTGAGAATGAAATTTGAAATAACTGACCTTTACTTATCTTTAACTTGTCTTAAATTTATCGTACCGAAAAAATTAAATTCTTTAACAGAGATGGTACACCTGGAGATACGCACTCTTTGTTCAAAATATCTTCATTAATCCATTATAGATACTGCCACATATTCAGCATTTCAAAACTGGGATTTCGAAAGGAAAGTCATTGAAAACTCCCGAATAGCGAAACGCGAAAATCCTTTTAATTATCATTAATCCCACTTTAAAGTTAAGTTAATCTGTGTTTAAGCGCTTAATTCTTTTGGGATTTCGTGTTTCCAAGTTTCGAACATCATGTCCCCGAGAGGCATAACACAAGAAATCCTGAATCGCGAAGTCGCGATGGAGTTTATTATCGTTAAACCTTCTTATTTATTAATAAACATAGCATTAACCTTTAATAACTTTGCAACTTCGGGAATCAGGGTTTCAGGAGACTCGGGGTCGACTCTTTGATTTCATGAATTGCGACTAATTAACGATCTGTTAAGTGTGTTTAAAACTTACTTAATCATGATTAAAAAACTATTTTGTGAAAGCGCATCGGGACTTGAAAAGTTGTTTAAGTTTGAGATGGCCGAAAAAGAACATGTGAAAGGCTTAGAAGGCCATTAACACCTTTTCGAGATTTCGGTACCAGGAATTTGGAGTTGCGATCAGAAAGCATACTTTGTGAATAGTCAAACTCCGAAAACCAAAAGTCCCCTAAAGACCTTTTGACTTATTTTTTGAGCCAAGGGCGGCTCCATAATCAAGAAAAAAGGAGGTTTGGACTTAGAGAAGAAAAAATAAACTTTGTTTCAACAGGTATTACATTACACAGAATTTCATCTTTGTAACCTCCTATCTTGAATTCAACAATGCATTGTCAAATTACCATGACTTGGTGTCCCTTCTATAGCCACAATACCTTGTACGGGTTCAGATGTGCAGTTGTCTCTAGCTCCAGGTTTTCCACCATTCCTGTGGATACCAAATTATCAGTGCTCCCACTGTCTATGATTACTTTGTATACCTTGTCCTTGGTCTTGCAAGCAGTCCTAAACAAACTGTTTCTATGAACTGGATCTTTTTCTTCTTTCTTTGGTTTTAAGAGAACTTCCCACATCATGAGGGACTTCCCATATTCCATTGCTTATGCCTCAACATTCCTTATTTGAGCTTCGGAAATGTGAGATTCTCCACCTCCTTCTTTCTTCTTCCTCTCGGGACATTCCCAAGTCATATGACATTTATTTCCACGGGAATATCATTTCACTTTTCCTCCTCTGCCTCTTCCTCTTCCTTGAGAAAAAGAGTTTCTTCCACCATATTTTCCACCTCTAGAAATGCCTCCTCTTTCTATATGACTGTGATACTTTCCATCTTCTGGTTTGGGTTTTTGGAACTTCTCTCGGACAATTCCTTTGTCTCTACTTGGACTCTTTCCTCTGTTATGTTGGCTTTGTTTCCTAGCCAACTTATCTTCTGCTTTCAGTGTTGAATAATAAGAATCTTCCACCGTTCTCATTGTCATCATGTTTATTTCCTCTTGGATTTCATATTTCATGCCATTAATAAACCTAGCAACCATTTCCTCATCACTCTCTCGATGTCTTGCTCTAATGTTCAATCTGTAAAACTCTTCATTGTATTCTTTCATTGACAAGCCCTTATGTCTCAAGTTCTGCAATCTCTTGAACATATTGATATGATAGTCTTTGGGTATGCACTTAGCCTTTAATTTAGCTACCATCCTATCCCAATTTTTGATATTTTTCTTACCTTTGTGTCTTCTTTCAGCTTGCAACTCATCCCACCATAGCACTGCATGTCCCTTTAGTCTGGTAACAGCATGCTTCACCTTCCTTTCATCCTCGATTTCTTCATAATCGAAGTACTTGTCTAAGGCCCTTATCCAATCCAGCAGCTCCTCAACATCCAAGTTGCCTTCATACATCAGGATTTCCATTTTTTCTCTGGCTCCCATTTTTGTAACAGCTTTCAACAAGTGTTCCTTTGCAGTGTCTCCTTCTGCAGCTTCTTCAACTTCCATTTCTTCACTCTAAGATTCGTTGTTGTCACCAGCATTAGGTTCTCTTCTATGCGTTGTCTCCATGGCATCCAATCCTACACGGAGTTGCCTCATCTCTTCTTCCATGGATGGATTTGTTACAGGTATTTCCCTGTGTCTTCTTGGTGGCATGGTTCCAAGTTGTCTTCTTCTCTTACAGAGCTTAATTATGGATCTGATACCACTTGATGCAAACCCCACCCTCTCCCAGGGTCCACGCGACCTCCCGGTCTAGGATCGTAATAGTCTGGAGCTTAAATTAGCTCACAGGCTCCCTCCAAGCCCAAAATATTAATACACAGGTCCTTAAAAACCTTCTTCCCAAATGTAAATTTTCCTTTTCGGGAGTCCCATAGTGCTATCAAAGCCTCCCCAGAGACCGAAGGCCAAAACCATGGGTCAAAACTTCAATATCCAAAAGTTTCGGGACTTTGGGACTTCTTTATTCCTCTTATCTCGCAATATAAATTACGCGAACTGTCGAACACTGAACAGCTAGATCAATGGTCCACAATGAGCATCGAGATCGACAGCTCAGATTATTTTTTTTGGGCTTCGACGATTTCGTCACAACGCCTTTTCCACAACTCTCCCAGATTGTCGAAAAGGAAATTACGTCGAGTCTCAGATCGACGGTCCTCGGGCATCGATGGATGGATAGCCCTGATCTATTCCCTTCGGGCTTCAGCGATTTCATTTGATCATTTTTTGACACAACCCTTTATATCTTCCAACGCTGAAAAAACTTGTCCTACCTCCATGTGTCCCCTTCTTAATCAACGGATATGATGCCTTCGGGACTTTGGTGATTTTCTCCCTGTCTACACAGCGACGCAAATTCGCTGAAGTGTCAAGTCCCTGAACTGCGGGATCTTTCACAAGGTGTCCTCTCCAACGGATGGTTGGGATTGACTCCAGCCTTCGAGCCTTCACAAGCCTTCACAACACTGCTCTATTTCCTCCAGAGTGTTGGACCTCCAAATCTGCTGCCACATGTCCTCCCTGTGATCAACGGTCTAGATCAACTCCGGACTTTGGGACTCTAGAGAGATCGACCTTCTCTTCCTTTTATTCTCCTGAAGTATCTACCCCCTAGACCTTCTAATCTTATGACGTGTGTCCTCTCTAATGGACAGCCCAGATGAACTCCAGGTCTTTGAGACTTTGGGGGTCCTCCACTCCTAACTTCTTCTAAAGAGATAGTCCACCAGAGTACATGATCTGCTGATACGTGTCCTCAGATTTTAGACGAACATGATTCACTCCGGCCTTCGGGACTTCGGGGGGTCCCGACTTCTTCACACGCCAAATCTCTTGAATGCGTAAATTCTAAAAGACTTTGCTAATTAACCCTCGTGCAACTCCTCTTGAACCAATGGTTGTCCACTCTCCTGCAAACTCCCAAATGGATCTTGATAGTATATCTTTGATTCTCGATAACTCATCCTTTAAACTTGATCCACGACTTCTCTGAACACGTGAAGTCTTAAATACTTACAAGGTTAAACCCCACGTTGCTTCTCCATATCTAAGGGTGACAAAAGACCCTAGATCCTCCAGAAAAGATCTCAGCCATTCAACTTTTAAAACAAGAAAATCCTCTCCTCCTTGAGGATTTCAATGCTATCCTTCATGATCTTCATTGCACGAGATAAATAGAATATCTGGCACCCTCCTATGCACTCCTCTTGCACTTTAAAACTTTGACTTAGAAATTTTCTAAGTCCCTCCTGCTGAACTCTTGTACCCGCTATCTCTTCTGAGCTTTGTTCCTTGAGGTATTTTATACCTCTGGCACACTCATTGCCTCCCTGGAACTTCCAATGAGTTTCAGACTTAGAGATTTCTAATAAAATCTCCTCACTCACTCCTTGCACTCGTCTCCTCTAAAACTTCTTCAACACTTAAAGAAAGTGTTTTCCCGATGCACTCCTTGCACGGGTATTCTCCAATATTTTCTCCCCACTGAACAAGTGTGCACTCTTTGCATTTCAACTAAACAATTGTGCACTCCTTGCACTTCCACTATAAATTCACATTATCTCTTCTGAGCTTCCGAGTCTATCTCGACTCGGCCTACGCACTCCTTGCACCAGGAATCTCATAATAAAAACAAATTAAACTAACAGAAACATCAAAGGTTTCCACACTTAACCATGAAAACATATTCATGCATAAAATATACATAAACAGATAAAACACGGAGAACATAAAGAAACATCACATGTACTTAAATAATTCATATGAACACAACACCATGCATTTGGAATCAAACCTCTCTGCTTGTATTCATTCAGTGAAATATGTACATGGACTCATACATCTCTCTGCAACTCTTCATAAGCTTCAACATCTCTTTCAGCAGCAATAAAAATAATATTTCGCAACAACAACAATAGCATTCAACAGCAACAACAATAACATTCAACAACCTCATTTGGGCATAAAATACATATATTTATAAATCGAGGGGCTTCTCAAGCCTTCCCTCCATACTACCTTATATTTATCCTATCATAGTTAATACATTCATCTACTAAGGACTATTACATTGAATGGAAATTGCATTCAGATATGAATCGATACTCAATATCTGTACAACCTTATCTGATAATTAAAATGATTACAAGCGGCCTTATGTGATGGCTCAAGCCTCAAAACATTCAAAAACTTTAAATTACAATCCTTTCAAAATAGAAATTTGCACTATCCTTGAATTTAAAAACAATTTGAAATCTACGCATTGGGTGTTGAGTTGTCCTCCACCTGGCCTCTTTAATTGCTTAAGGTGATACTCTTGCATCAGTTTACCTTGGCAGAATGGCAGTAGAACAAATCATTCCATACTTCATAAAACAAATTCCCCTTTTATGGCACTTTATGTCTATCCTCCTACATCCATCACATCACCCTTGAGAGGGAAAGCGAAGGTTCAAGCAGTGGAGGACCACATAGAGAACCAACAAGAGATTCTCCAACTATTGAAGGAAAACTTGGCTATAGCACAAAATAGGATGAAACAACAAGAAGATAAACATGACAATGAAAGGGGATTTGAAGTGTTGGATTGAGTATTTCTAAGGTTTCAAACATACAAACAAGAGTCCCTCAAGCAACAAAAGAAGGACAAAAAATTTGCACCCAAGTATTATGCTTCCTATAAGGTGTTTCAAAGGATTGGAAGTATTGCTTACAAATAGGATTTGCCTCCATCTTCACATGTACAACTAGTGAGTCCATGTTTCCTTTTTAAATAAGGTAATTGACAACAATATCTCAGTTTAGACTATTTTAACTGAGATAAAATAAAAAATAAAAATCATACTAGAACCAAACAATCCTTGAAATAAGGATCAAACAACTGTGAAATTGAGAAATTACCAGGTACATCATCAAGTGTAAGAACTTTCAAGTAGAACAGCTGAAATTGAAAGATGATTTCTTCATGCATAAACATCCACAACTAATCAAGTGTTGAGGGTAACACTTGTTTGAAGGGGAGGGGCATGTTAAGCCATAGATATTGAGTTATTACATTTCTATTGTTATATTAGTGTTGTCCTTACTGGTCAGCTAGACCCTTTAATCGTAATTGTACCATTTGTCTCTTATATATACCAAGGAGACCTAGATTTTTAGAGCTTCCCATCTTATGTGTTTTTTATATTGTAAAAGAAGGTTGATCCTTTGAAGAGGCTTCTGATTCATTCTTCTATTTAATTCTCAAGGTGTGGAGTTACTTCTCTTTCTATTTTTATTCTATTTGGGTGTTTGTTACATAGCGGTGATATTTCTACATCCATCAAACATACCACTACCAAGATTACAAATCATTCTATGGTATGTTTCTTGCATTAACCATATCCACAAGAAAGTATAAGAGAGCATACAATTCATAATAAATAAACACACATGGAGTTCTGCAACACAATCCCTTGTAACCAATTCATTCTTCATCTGTCTTATCTTACACAATTTAAAATATCTTACACAATAAATAATCTTTTAGTATATTTTGGATGTTTTAAAATATCATACACAATTTATCTCTTGAAAGTTCATTCTTTGTCTTTATGTATATTAACTAGATAAAAAATGCACATACATGTTTCAAGTGCGTAAATATTTCAATGATAAATATTAGGTTTTCTTAAAACTAGGATACAACTTCACATTTCTATGTTGTTCAATCAACGGTTATCCTAACCAATATAAAGACATTATTGAATCTATATATTAATTCATAATGTAGAATTATTGATGAATAATCAATGTCATTGCTATTATTTTAAAAGTGTTTATGATAATTCGACAATGTTTCTTATGATTTATATTCAATCACTATTCAATTATCAACAAGTATAATATGTACATATAACAAAATGACAAGGTCGGTGGAGGCGGCGTAGTGGTAAGGTCGCTCTCGCTAAGACGGACAGGTCCTGTGCTCAATCCCAAGCGAGGGCGTGGCTCGTCGTGAGAGTTTAACCGTTTTCGGGCCAAGCCCACTCACCTTTTTAAAAAACACTTATCAGAACCAGATGGGAACCCTAGCCACGCGCACAGGCAGCCTCGGCCCTCTCGGCGGTCAGGCTTAGCTTGACCATCACCTCGAATTCATGCTCCAGATCTTTGTTTTGGATGCCCTCGCTACCAGCACACGGATCTGGCTCAAGGGCGGTGTTTGAAGGTCTGAAGGTCGCGACCCCCTTTTCGACGACCTGTGCATACAAAGCCACGATTCGGTTCCTCCTGCGTGGCCTGAGTAACAACGGATCGGTGTTTCAGCGCGTGGACTCTGTGTTTCAGCGCGCGGTCTTGGCCTCCTACAGCAGCCGGTCAGGGTACGAGTTTTGCATGCGGGTTGTCTTCTTGTTGCTGGAGGTCGGCTACGATGGCCCCCGATCTGATTGCCGAGAGGGGAAAATACCCTTTGGAAGCATTCAAAGCGTTAGTCCGCTCGGCAGGACCCAAGTCCAAGCCTTCTCTCTCATCTAAGTTTGTTAAGAAGATGGAGGAGATCCCTTCTCTGGAACTATCTCCAGAGCAGCCTTGCTCTCTTTCCCTCCTTCTAGCAGAAAAGTCCCTCATCGGAAAGTTTACGGGGTTATGGCCTAGCCCCAAAATGGTGGAGGCATGGATAGATGATCGTTGGAAACCATTGATAAAGGGAACAGCTTCTCTGTTCGCAGTAGGTAGGGGTTTTTTTGTCTTCAGTTTCTTGACCAAAGAGGACTGTGACCTAGTTTTCAGATCTAGACCCTATTTCATGGGGTCGAGAGGATTGTTCTTAGCCCCCTGGACTATTGACTTCAACCCCGAAGTCGAGATCACCGCAGCTCCTGTTTGGGTTAGGCTGCCTCACCTTCCCTTGCATCTCTGGGGGACAAGTTCCTTGGAGGACATTGGGAATAAGCTTGGGCGTTTCCTGGACAGCGCGGAGCCAAAAGGGGACCAGTATACCTGCGCTCGCATTTGTGTTGAGGTTAACCTCGAGAAAGGACTTCCAGAAGCCATTAAGCTCTCCCTGGGGGAATGGTGCCATATCCAAGAGCTGGACTACGAGCAGATTCATTTTAAGTGCCTCTGATGCCATGCTTACGGTCACTTCGCAAGGAACTGCCCCAAAGCCTCTGAGGAACCGGGACCAGTCAAAGAAGATGATTTTCAGCCCGTATCTAACCGACGAAGGCAGTCAAAGCGAAAGGATCCACAAGCCCAGGCCCCGAAGGCCACTTATTCAGCAGAGGCAACTCTAGAAACTAAAAACAGTTTTGATGCGCTAAAGGAAGATGAAGCCCCAGAACTAGAAGCAACAGCAGGCAAGGAAGATCCTCCAGCAGACGAAAGCCTTCCAGAATCCACCCCCCCAGATTCAGTAGCAGCGAGAGAAGTTCGCGCTTCAGATCCGGAACCCTCTGCCCATGCAGGCATGGTTGTTACAGTCCCATCTAGCGGCTCTGGGGGAACTTTTGAACCTGAAGACAATTCAGCCCCGTCCCCACCCCTAACCCGAGGGCGAAGGACCAACAAAGCGTGCAGAGAAAAGGAGGAAGCCTCCAACATTTCTTTAGGTTCTCAGAAAAAGCTGGACCCCTACATTAAGGGGAAAACTTCAGCCCCCTTGGTATAATGCTTTGCTTCTGTCTTTTTCTATGCTCACATTTTGTGAGAATTTACTCATGTACGCAATCTTTGTCATATCATCGAATTAGCTCAAGGAGCAGAGGGGATTGGTCTCCCAATACATTCACAAGAAGGTTGGCAGCACTGTTAGAGGTCACCAATCTTCTTCAGATTTGTAACTTTTTGATTCTGGCTAGCCAGAATGCCGCTTAATGCAACATAACCGTTTTCGTCAAAAAAAAAACATATAACAAAATGACCCTATCCATTCCTAATAACAATAAGTATATCATAAGTTATGAACTTACCAACTACAAGATTATTAATAATTATTTCTTATGATCCCTCTATTCAAATTTATGTCTCACATTAATACATGGCATGCAAGAGAACAATAACAATTTATAAATGAAGAATTTCTTCCAACTCCTTTTTACATTTACATACCTCAAACGTATCAATAATATCTATAGTTTCAAGGTGAAAATTGCCAACTACAACAATG
>ML788235.1:201747-214268 GCA_009831015.1 Picea engelmannii
TCTTCCATTCTCCACCTGAGTTTCTTTGCCATTCCCCATCCTTCGTGAATTTTGTTTAGCTATGCGATCGACCTCTGCGTTGATTCCTTGTCACACACCCTGAAACTAGTGGCAAAATCGCGGACCGAGTTGTGTCTCCTGTGAAGTTCGAGCACCCTGTAAATGTCTAAACCGTGTTGTGTCTTAGTGTGGACTGTTGTCGTTTTTGGGTGTCCATACCCAAATTCCTGTTGTTGTTGTCACCGTCAGTTAACCGAATCGCTATTGTTGTTGTGGTTATCCTCACCGTGCGGGAATTGAGTCAGAAGGGGTTGAAGTACCGGGTTTTAAGGCCCTTAGTTGAAGAGGTAGTCTGTCAAGCCTGTGAGAAGCTATTTCCAGGTGAAGGAGTCTACTAGGAAGTGGTATTCTTCCAGAGAGAATCCAGCACCAGCTACGGAGCTCTAAGACTTCTTTATCTGGCCTGTTGCTGAGACCCAGAGAGGGAGGTGAAGCATTGATGGACTGTTCTTGTGAAGGTGTATACTCCCGGTCAAAACATGCATGTGGGGAATGAGAGTCCGTGAGTAGTGGGTGTAAGAAGGCATCTTGGGAAGAATCCTTCTGGTTATTCTATGCAGTTTTCCCTGTAACCTCAGCCTAGACTAGGATTCCTTGCCTTGGGTGGAGCTTAGTCCTAGCTCGGGGTGACCCACTGCTGAGCTTGATGAGCAGCGTGGTCTAAGGCTAGGAGGTTCGTGGAAGGCCTGCGCGTAGTTGGTGGAATTACCACGATTTCAAAGATAAGTATCATCTTATGCTTAATATTATGTTTTGTATGCCTATGATGCTTACATGTATCATGTATTATGTTGTGCATATGAATTATGGTTAATGCCAGGGATTATTTATGTTAGCAATAATCTTGTGTTTACTCTGAGTTAAATGTGTTTAATATGACTTAAATGAATGTTATTAATTAAGTATGAGAATGATGTTGTTCCGCACAGTATCATTTTCCCAGCCAGTGGGATGATGGTCGGGGACGTTACAGTATGGTATCAGAGCCTGGTTTCAACGTTGAGCCTGGATGGGCCGAATAAGTGGTCTTTGGACCGAGGTTTTGAGAAGAAATTTTGTCTGGAGGACTAATTTTCAACCTCATAATGTTTCTGAGTGTCAACGGACTACTTGACCATGTTACAAGCTCAGGAGGTGTAGAGGTATTATAAAACTACAGCCGATGTGGTATATGGCCACAGGGAGAGAGAGAACTCCACACCAGAAGTGTTGGATCAAGTAGATGAAGGTTCAGAAGGAGGGTACCAAGTCATTGGCCAGAAGTCCTTGAGAAGCAGAGTTGGACGATCAGAATTCTCTGTGGAGAACTCGCGAAATCGCGAGGGCCGTAAGATGGCAAGAAGTTGCAAGGTGGTTAGTGGATGGAGAAACTCGCCACCCTAGGATTCAGAATAAATGTGGGTCGTTGATCGTGGTTGGTTTGAACCGTTGGATCATTTCGTGAATTCAGGGATCGTGAACTTGGAGCGCAGGCCAAATTCTTGGTCACTCCAAGTCCTAAATCGTGAAAGATACTAACAAGGGTAGAATCGGACGGTGGAGCGCTTCCAGGAAGAAGTGTCGAAATCCCATGAGTTGTCGGATCTATCCACCTAGCGAGGAAGTTAGGGCTAAAGATATTTGATAGGTGTAAGCATAGGAGAGATATGGATCGTCGGATCAGGGGAGGCTCACAACCGTTGATCTCATACATGAATCTCCATATTGGAATTATGGGATTGAAGCGACAAGAGATTTGGAGTCGTTGAATTGTGAACTCTCGATTACCAAAAACCCGAAACCCCAAAATCCTGAAACGATCTACACCGTATATCGTAGGAGAGGAACTTCACCGTTGGATCAAGTAGATGAATAGACCGTAATTTCGAAATTTTGAAATGTGTGGATGCAAGAAGTCCCGATGCCCGAAACTCCGAAACGAAAAGTGAAAGTGGTGGGACCCTATGACATCGCTGGAACTTAGGACAAAACATATATTTCACATGGCTTTTGGAATAATATTAAAATATTATTCCCAAGGACTTAAGCCCCTAGGCTCAACACTTAGCCTCTCTTTCCAACCTTCCAGCCCCAAATCCCTTACCCACTATGTGGAAGCTTAGTCCACCATCACTCATTCATCATGGTCGGTCTAAACGCAGCGGAGTTTATATTTTTATAAATGTTCTGCATGATTACATATACAAAAGCAGGCTCTCGGCCTTAACACTTAGGCTCTCCGGCCTAATAACACATAAGCCCACCATATTATATAAACTTGGCTCACCAGCCTATAAAACATAATTACAATTCATAATGCAAGCTTTATACTTCATAGACATGATTTACAACAAGGCTCGGCCTTGGGGACATTACAATCCCCTCCCCTTATTTTTGCACTGTCCTCAGTGCAACTTTACACTGCATCTGCAAGCTTTTCAAAATTTTCAAAAAGATGTGGGTACTCTGCCTGCATAACAACTTCATGCTCCCATGTCGCATCCTCAAGATCGTACCAGGTCCATTGGACCTTTACAAGCCCTATAGCTCGATTCCGGAGTTGTTTGTTTTTCCTGTCCAATATGCGCACAGGATGCACTTGCAAGACACCTTCTTGTTCCACCTGAATCACATTCCAATCGATAACATGATTAGCATCTGATATATATTTCTTAAGAAAATAAACATGAAACACATTATGTACAGTCATAGATGCAGGTAATGCAAGCATATATGCAACTGGCCCAATCCTTTCCAGGATTTCAAATGGCCCACAAAATATGGCTGCCAACTTGGCACAACTTCCCAGCTTCAGGGAACTCCTGTTAGCTTTCACTTTCAGGAAAACATGATCACCCACTTTGAACTCCATGTGGGTTCTATTCTTATCAGCATAACTTTTCTTCCTGTCCTGGGCATCTTTCAAATTCTACTTAATTTTTATCATTTGGTCCTCCATCTCCTTGAGCAACTCTGGCCCAACTACTGCTCTATCAGCTGGATTATTCCAGCTCACAGGAGTATTGCACTTTCTTCCATAAAGTGCTTCAAATGGGCTCATCTTCAACGATGCATGATACCCATTGTTGTAGGCAAATTCTACCAAGTGCAGGTAGTCTTCCCATCTTGATGGTTTGTCCATTACATGCATTCTTAGTATGTCTTCTATTACTCTGTTCACCCTCTCTGTCTGTCCATCAGACTCAGGATAATAAGTTGTACTAAAGTTCAGATTCGTTCTGAATCCTTTGAACAATCCTTTCCATAAATTCGAGGTGAATTTCGGGTCTCTGTCGGACACAATCGTTTTAGAAATTCCATGCAATCGTGCCACTTCCCTTATGAAAATATCAGCAACATCTGCTGCCTTCTGAGTAGTTTTCAGTGGAATAAAATGGGCATCTTTTGTAAGCTTATCCACCACTACCATGATCAAATCATGCAACTTGCTTGTTCTGGGAAATCCTGTAATAAAAACCATTGTCACCACTTCCCACTTCCACTCAGGAATGGGTAAAGGTTGCAACAACCCTATTGGGTGCCTATGCTCAACTTTAACTTTATGGCACTCCATACATATGGTGATGTATTCAGCGATCTCTCTCTTCATACCCGGCCAAAATTAATGGCTCTTGATCACTGTTACTATTTTCTGATATACAGGGTGCCCTTTATAAGTCACATTATCCATCTTCTACAAAATCATATGTTTCAATCACTACACATTGGGTACAAAAATTATGTTCTTGTACAGTTGTATTCCATCGGTTTCCAATTTATAAATTTCCATATTTTGTGGCATCTTACCCTACTGTAGCTTGGCTACCAATTCTCTGTACTGCAGATCTACATTTGCAGCCTCCAGAATTCTTCTTTTAATATTAGTCTGATACATGCTAATGGTTGTAGCACGTAATTCATGCACCCTACTGCTGAGTGCATTAGCCACTTTATTCTCCTTTCCTTTGATATGCTTGATCTCAAAGTCGTACTCACACAGAAATTCCAACCACCTACTTTGTCTAGCGTTTAAGGTTGGTTGATCAAACAAATATTTCATATCGTTATGGTCTGTTATGAGTTCAAACCTCCTTCCCATGAGATAATGCTTCCATTTCCTCAAAGCGTGAACGATTGCTGCCAACTCCAAATCGTGAGTGGCATAATTCTTTTCGTGCTCTTTCAGCTTCCTGGACTAATAACAGATTACAAATCCATTCTGACTGAGAACTCCTCCCAACCCTTCTTTACACGCATATGTTCACACCATGAAATCCACATTTGGATCTGCAATCCTCAATATTGGAGCGTTGGTTAATAGCTGCTTCAATCGCTGGAAACTTTTCTCACACTCTTTAGTCCACTAAAAATTTTCCTCCTTCCTTTGCAAGGAAGTGATAGGGTGAGATATCTTTGAGAACCCTGCGATAAACCTTCTATAATAGCTCGCTATACCCATAAAGGATCTAACTTCCGCCACATTCATTGGCGCTGACCATTCTCTGATGGCCTCAACCTTCTCAGGATCCACGACGATCCCTTCTTCTGAAATAATGTGCCCCAAGTAATGGATCTACCTTTGATAAAATGAGCATTTTCTCAACTTGGCATACAGCTGGTGTTCTCTCAACACTTGCAGCACCATCCTTAGGTGTTGTTCATGCTCTTCCTCTGACTTTGAATACACCAAAATGTCATCCAAGAAGACTATGACAAACTTGTCTAGATAGTCTCGGAATACACCATTCATCAAGCACATAAAACCAGCAGGTGTGTTCCACAGCCCAAACGATACCACTGTGAACTCATAATGACCATACCTTGTTCTAAAGGTGGTCTTGTTGATGTCTTCATCCTTTATTCTTACCTGGTGATATCTTGATTTGAGATCTATCTTCGAAGATATTTTCGCACCTTTCAACTGATCGAAAAGATCGTCGATCCTCAGCAGAGGATACTTGTTCTTGACAGTTACTTTGTTCAACTATCTGAAATCAATGCACAGCCTCAGCGTCCCATCCTTCTTCTTCACGAACAGGACCGGGGCACCCCAAGGTGACATGCTTGGGCGAATGTACCCCTTCTTTAGAAGATCTTCAAGCTGCAATTGTAACTCCTTTAGCGTTGGCATACTCATTCTGTACAAAGCCTTTGACACTGGAGCTGCTCCAGGCATCAAGTTTACAGAGAAATCAATATCCCTTTTCGGAGGTAGTCCAAGTACTTCCTGGAATACATCTTCGAACTCTTTAAGTACCTCATGATCGTCAATACTTGACACCTTATCCTTAGGTGTTTCCCCCACATGCACTACAAATAATTGACAACCTTTTTTTTAGCACTTCTTAAGCTGCATTGTTGAGATTTCTTTAACAGTAATAGCTCTAGGAATTCCTTGGACGGCTCTCTGATTCCCTTCTTCATCTAAAAAATTGAATGCCTTGTTCCAACAGTCCAAGATGGCATGGTGCTGGTCCAACCAGTCCATCCCAATGAGACAGTCATAAGAGCCTAATGACAGAATGTTCAAATCAGCCTTCGTGCTCAGTCCATTCATGTCTATAGGACAGGACTTGACTAACTCTTTGAATTTTCGCTTGGTTCCTGTAGCTAGCTGCACTAACCAAGACTTTTCATGTTTGCTTCTTATCAAATGCAAACTTTCTACCACTCTAGGGTCTATATAACTATGGCTAGCCCCTGAATCAACTAAAATAGTAAATGGTTGGTTGTTAATCATACCTTCCACTTCAATCATGTGCGACTGAAATATATCTTGCTTATTGTCCAGGGCCGCATAGATCCTTGGCATTCTACTACCCATGTCCTCCACTGTTTTAGCTTGTTGAACATTATGGACAGCTCTTGCTTTGCCATTTTTATGGGGACAATCTTTGTACTTGTGGTTCTCTTTACAGCCCCAACACTGAATGGGCGTTTGTCTTGGCCTTTGTTCCCCCACTTCAGCCATTCTTGGCTCTCTAAACGATGGATCTCCTTGAGGACTATTTCTGAAAAAGGGAGGTTTGTTTCCCTTCTGCCTCTATTCTTTATTAAACTTCTTCTGGTCATCCAAAGCCTTCTGAAAGGTAGGCTTTTCTCTTTGTTGTTCATATAAGCATTTCTCTCTTCTTATTGTTTCTTCCATAGTCTTAGGATCATCATACTGAATCTTGTCACCAATGGGAGGTGGCAGTCCACTCAAATACCTCTGAATCTTGACAGCCTCATCTTTGATGAATGGAACATACTTCAGTAATTCCAAAAACCTTCGTTCGTATTCATCAATGGTCATGTTGTCCATCTTGAGTTCGAAGAACTCCTTCATCTTTCTGTCATAGTATCTTTTAGTCAGGTATTTAGTCTCGAAATGCCTCTTGAATTCCTTCCATGTGATATCTTTCTCTCTAACGTGTTGCACTTGCACAATCTGATCCCACCACATGGATGATTTTGATTTTAGTTGATACATCGCAATTCTTCCTTCTGCATGAGAGGAATAATTCTGCAGTTGGAAATATTTCCTCATTCCAAGAAACCATGTTTCGGCATCTTCCTCCTTCTTATGTTCTACATCAAACATAGGAGGCTTAATCTTATTCATCTCCCCTTTCAATTCATCCACTCCAGATCTTCAGTGTTTTCTGGTAGGGGATGGGCTTGAACCACTGTGTGCTTCCTTACCGGAATTCCTTGGAGAGCAATGACGATGTTTGCTACCACTCCTAGATATTATTTTTCTCTCAGGGGTCCTGCGACTCCCTGTTTTTCTTGAGTCACTCTCCTTTTCCAATTTCTTTTCTATTCTTTCTAGGCTCTTCAACATCTTTAAGTTGAATTCACCCTATTGATCCTTGACCCTCATGAGCTTTCAGCTATCGGCTCGGCAATCCTGGGCATCTTTTTTCCATCTTTCAATGATTTTCATCGCATGCCCTTCCTTATCGAATTATCTTTCGTGCCCATAGGAGTTTGATCCTTCGACTCCCAAGTTGACATCCCTTCCTTCTCTTTCGTTCTCTAAATTGGAGGCAATTCATACCTCTTCCATTTCTATACTCAGCGTCGATTCACGACTGTCCTGACACTCGTTGAACTCTGCACACACAACGTGCAGTCAACCGAAGTTTGTCAGGCCTTAAACCCTTAATAAAACTACAACATTCATAAACCAATGCGAATAAGAAAACGTTTTGATTCCATGAATTTTCTGAGCTTTGTTTGGCTCTACAATTTCCGACGATAGCCCTCATTTTCTTAGTCCCCAACCCATGCATCCATGGGTCATGATCAAACAAAAAAATACTAGGTGCTACAAGGCTCTCCAAACGAAACTTCGGGTTTCGGGATTTCGGGGCTTTGGGGTTTCAAGTTTTGGGGCTTCGATGTTTCGGGTTTTGAGGTTTTGGTCTCGGAGGTTCTCGCACTCGCTTCCCTCTCCAACTACCAACTTCCAAAAATTCGACCTCTCTCCCCCTGGGCCCACAGAACATTTGTCACCAACCAAGGTAGTGACACATGGTGTCCTTAAAAAGGTCCACATCACTTCCGGCAACGTTAGGGTCCCACCACTTTCACTTTTCGTTTCAGAGTTTTGGGCATCGGGAGTTCGTGCATCCACACATTTCAAAATTTCGAAATTATGGTCTATTCATCTACTTGATCCAATAGTCAAGTTCCTCTCCTATGATCTACGGTGTAGATCGTTTTGGGATTTCGGGGTTTCGGGGTTTCGGTAACCAGGAGTTCATGATGCAGCGACTCCAAATCTCTTGTCGCTTCAATCCCTGAATTTTGATATGGCGATTCATGTATGAGATCAATGGATGTGAGCCTCCCCTGATACGACGGTCCAGATCTCTCCTATGCTTACACCTATCAAATCTCTTCAGCCCTAACTTCCTCGCTAGGTGGTTGGATCCGACGGCTCACGGGATTTCGGCAATTCTTCCTGGAAGCGCTCCACCGTCTGATTCTACCCTTGTTAATCTCTTTCGCGATTTGAGACATGGAGTGACCAAGAATTTGGCCTGTGCTCCAAGTTCACGATCCCTGAATTCATGAAATGATCCAATGCTTCAAACCAACCATGATCAATGACCCATGTTTATTCTGGATCTTAGGGTGGCGAGTTTCTCCATCCACTAACCACCTTGCAACTTCTAGCCATCTTACGGCCCTCGCGATTTCGCGAGTTCTCCACAGAGAATTCTGACCGTCCAACTCTGCTTCTCAAGGACTTCTCGTCAATGACTTGGTACCCTCCTTCTAAACCTTCATCTACTTGATCCAACACTTATGGTGTGGAGTTCTCTCTCTCCCAGTGGCCATATACCACACCGGATGTAGTTTTATAATACCGCTACACCTCCTGAGCTTGTAACACGCTCAAGTAGTCCGTTGACACTCAAAAACATTCTAAGGTTGGAAATTAGTCCTCCAAACACATTTTTTTCTCAAAACCTCGGTCCAAAGACCACTTATCTGGCCCATCTAGGCTCAGCGTTGAAACCAGACTCTGATAACATACTATAACGTTTTCAGCCGTCATCCCACTGGTTGGGAAAACGCTATTGTGCGAAACAAGGAATTCACTTGCTTAGATGAAGAAGGGAATCAGAGAGTCATCCAAGGAATTCCTAGAGCTATTACTATTAGAGAAATCTTAGCCATGCAGCTGAAGAAGTGCTACAGAAAAGGATGTCAATTATTTGCAGCCCATGTGGGGGAAACACCTAAGGATAAGGTGTCAAGTATTGAGGATCATGAGGTACTTAAAGAGTTCGAAGATGTATTCCAGGAAGTACCTGGACTACCTACGAAAAGGGATATCAATTTCTCTGTAAGCTTAATGCCTGTAGCAGCTCCAGTGTCAAAGGCTCTGTATAGAATGAGTACGCCAGAGATGAAAGAGTTGCAATTACAGCTTGAAGAGCTTCTAAAGAAGGGGTACATTTGCCCAAGAATGTCACCTTGGGGTGCCCCAGTCATGTTCGTGAAGAAGAAGGATGGGACGTTGAGGCTGTGCATTGATTTCAAATAGTTGAACAAAGTAACTGTCAAGAACAAGTATCCTCTGCCGAGGATCGACGATCTTTTCGATCAGTTGAAAGGTGCGAAAATATTTTCAAAGATAGATCTCAGATCGGGATATCACTAGGTAAGAATAAAGGATAAAGACATCAGCAAGACCTCCTTTGGAACAAGGTATGGTCATTACGAGTTCACAGTGGTACCGTTTGGGTTGTTGAACGCACCTGATGTTTTTATGTGCTTGATGAATGGTGTATTCAGGAACTATCTAGACAAGTTTTTCATAGTACTCCTGGATGACATTTTGGTGTATTCCAAGTCAAAGTAAGAGCATGAACAACACCTGAGGATGGTGCTGCAAGTGTTGAGAGAACACCAGCTATATGCTAGGTTGAGAAAATGCTTGTTTTATCAAAGGTAGATCCATTACTTGGGGAAGATTGTTTCAGAAGAAGGGATAGCCATGGATCCTGAGAAGGTTGAGGCCATCAGAGAATGGTCAGCGCCAAGGAATGTGGTGAAATTTAGATCCTTTATGGGTCTAGAGGGCTATTATAGAAGGTTTATTGCAGGGTTCTCAAAGATAGCTCACCCTATCACTTCCTTGCAGAGGAAGGAGGAAAAGTTTCAGTGGACTAAAGAGTGTGTGAAAAGTTTCTAGCGATTGAAGCAGTTGTTAACTAGTGCTCCAATATTGAGGATTGAAAATCCAAATGTGGATTTAGTGGTGTGCATAAATGCATGTAAAGAAGAGTTGGGAGGAATTCTCAGTCAGAATGGATTTGTAATCTGTTATGAGTCCAGGAAACTGAAAGAGCACGAAAAGAATTATGCCACTCACGATTTGGAGTTGGCAGAAATCGTTCACGCTCTAAGGAAATTGAGGCATTACCTCATGGGAAGGAGGTTTGAACTCAAAACAGACCATAATGGTCTGAATATTTGTTTGATCAGGCAACCTTAAATGCTAGACAAAGTAGGTGGTTGGAATTTCTATGTGAGTACGACTTTGAGATCAAGCATATCAAAGGAAAGGAGAATAAAGTGGTTGATGCACTCAGCAGGAGGGTGCATGAATTACGTGCTACAACCATTAGCATGTATCAGAATGATATTAAAAGCAAAATTATGGAGGCTGCAGATGTAGATCTGCAGTACAGAGAATTGGTAGCCAAGCTATAGCAGGGTAAGATGCCACAGAAGATGGAAATTTATAAATTGGAAACCGATGAAATATTGTTGTACAAGAACATATTTTTTGTACCCAATGTCCAGTGCTTGAAACAGATGATTTTTTAGGAGATGCATAATGTGCCTTATGCAGGGCACCCTGAATATCGGAAAATAGTAACAGCGGTCAAGAGCCATTACTTTTGGTCGGGTATGAAGAGAGAGATCGTTGAATACATCGCCAGATGTATGGAGTGACAAAAAGTTAAAGCTGAGCATAGGTACCCAATAGGGTTGTTGCAACCTTTACCCATTCCTGAGTGGAAGTGGGAAGTAGCGTGTTATTGGATAAATCTGTAAGTGCGGACACAAACCGATCTCCCTAGATCCACCTGGATCTAGAACAAAGCAAGACAGAAAATGACTCTTTCCCTATATTTCGACCATTGAATTAAATAGGAGGCAAGAACAAATGACATACCTTATTATCGCTTCCTATGGTATTTGTTACTATAGCTTCGCTCCAATGCTCTTGTGCAGTCAAGACCAAGACAACTCAAACCAATCGGAGTGAAGACAACTCAATATATTCAACAGTCAATCTATGTATATGATCAAGGAATTATACAATAAAGTGGAAAAAGCTTTATGGGAAAGGGACATATTACTGTATCATATTTTTGGAAATTAAAGATTACAACCTGAGCCTTGATGTCACAAACTTCCTTTCGATGGCCCTTGGCTCTGACACACACACTTGCTCACTTGCATGAAGAAAATCAAAACCCTTATGATATGCTTGTTGGAGTTTCCTAGCATGCTATAGCTTCAATCCTTCACACAATCTTTCACCAATTCTCCAATAAATCTTGCTTAACCTTGTTTTCTTAACCTTTTCCATGATAATTCCCTCAATATATAAGAGAGAATGAATTAGTTACTTGGATAAGAATGATCCCAAAATATCAGGGAATCCAGTACTAGGATAACCACTCGAATGTCATCTCATCCTTCTAGAAACTTCAAGAATTCATCTTTTTCCTTTCTTTAGAAAGAGTTCGCACCCTAGCAGTTCAACACAGTGCGAACTTCTCGCACCCTAGCTTAAGGTAGCCTGCGAGAATCATGCATTCTCGCAGCCAAATATACTAGCAGCCTGCGAACAGTCCTCAAAAATCTGACTTTTGGAAAGAGATGAAGGTAACTTTTCTCAGGAGAAAGTTCTAATGAAAATCCTGAGTACACCATCATCAATACATCATCATGATGACCAAAATCATGGGTAACAGAATGCCCCCCAAAGTATGAGGTTGGAACCAGTGACAGCCGATAGATTTTTTAATTTGCATGTGTGTGTCGAGAACCAGGAGCACATCTAATCGGAAACCTGCAAACACCCAAGAATCCGCAGAATATTATATATATCAATTTCTGAGGTAGGCATTCCCATACTCAGATCACAGACTGATGACATTATAGACAGGGGTCATGGCCACCAATCATACACTGTGGATCCATTGCATAAAAAAATAGCATAGCCACCCGAATACACTGTGGATCTATGAAAAAATTTCAAATCAAGACGACATAGCCACGAGACATACACAGTGGATCTATGTGTCGCAAATTATACATACTCCATCGCAACCTGGATCACAAAGATGATATCCAGGGTCTTCAATCTCATCACCCAAAGTACGAATCTAACCATGTTATTACATGTATTGAAGTAGAACATGGCAGAAACCACTTGATTACCGGTCATTGATGTAACCGTTAACAAGTGCGAGGGAAATCACCATTGATGTCAATGACTCCCAAGGTACCATAGTACAATCCATTGAGTGTGAATAAATGAGTTGAAGTCGAACATCCGATGAAATCTTTCGATCAGGGGTCAATGATGTAAACCCACTGTCGAAAGTGAGGAAACCTGCCATTGAGGCATGCAAGCTCCAAGGTACTAAATGATTTCTAAGTCTTGTTTCCAGATAATGAGATGAAGTCGACGGAACAAAACTCATCACAGGAGGGCCTTGATGTATCCCCCATCAATGACACGAAATGAGTAACATAGTTTGAAGGTGAAACAGAGCATGACGTGAATTGGACTAGACACAGGGAAGGCCGACACAGAGAGAATGGAGAACTACAGATGGCCGACTCAATATAGGTTTCAGATGGACTTCTCTTGAACATATGAACGACACGACCAATGATTTGGCAGCATTGACTCAAAGACGACACAGGGAATGACCTTGTAGCAAATCGAATGAGAG
>ML788235.1:214318-228599 GCA_009831015.1 Picea engelmannii
GCCGACTCAATATAGGTTTCAGATGGACTTCTCTTGAACATATGAACGACACGACCAATGATTTGGCAGCATTGACTCAAAGACGACACAGGGAATGACCTTGTAGCAAATCGAATGAGAGACAAATTTATTTCCCAAGCCGGCTTCAAATGATGAATAGGGGGTCTCATGTTCAAGAGAGACACTTACTGCCAATCAATACGAAGATGAAACATATCCCTTTCTCAAACTTTTCCCCACCATTTCTGGCGAGTACCTCTTTATTTTTACGCAAGCTCGAGGAGGATAACATATGCTTGTTGATATAAGCTCATCCTTCGGACGAGTCCCTCAGAGTATATTTAACGAACCCTAAGAAGGAGTGGTTTGATCCCATCACGGGTCTGTCAATGTTTGTTTAACGAGTCCAGAGATAGAAAACTCGAAGGTTTTTCAAGATTATAGAGTTTGGAAAAACACTTAAAAGAGAACTCTCTCATTTCCTTTTTCGTAAGATAGTCTGGATAAGACCGAAAAAGAGATAAATTATCACTCACCAGATGCGTACTTCAAATACTTTAGCGAGCGTGAAAAATAGCAAGGTCGCTCGGCGATCTTTTCATGTTTAGAGAGTCTGAAAAGAGATTAAAGAGGACTCCAAGGGGGTTCCTTTTTCATATAACCTTGTTGAGCAGGAAAAAGTGATAAAACTATGCTCAATCACGTTCTCATGTATTTACGAGCGTAAGAACGGACAAAAACGACGCTCGAGGTTTTATGTAAAAACCATAAAAAACAATCAACAACACACGATAACAAAGAAAAACACGTCTGTAACCCTGTATTGAATCATCAAAATCATCACGCCTGCAAGAAATACACTCAACATGACATTAAGGATTAGGTTTTAGTCGATAAATAATCATAAAAAACCCAAAACGGTATAGTAAAAGTAAATAAAATGAGTAAAAACTCTTTTTAACCACACCATTTCACATTTTCACTATTGAGCTCCAAAAAACCCCTCTTTTACCCTCCGAGTTTGGCGTTAGATTGCGGGAGCTACGAGAGACCATTCAGTGAGTCGTCTGCGACATTAAGGTAGGCTCTTCGTCCTTAAAATTTTCATGGTTTCATTTTGTCATTTCATTGGTTAAATTTCCATTTTTAAGATGTTTTTCTAGGCCCTATATGCGCTCTTTCATTCTCGCAGGCAGCCCATACAGGGCCTGTGAGAATGATGCATTCTCGCAGGTGAGCCTTAAGCCACCTGCGAGGTTCTCGCACTGTGTAAATGGGGCACCTGTGAGAACCGCAATGCCAAAAAAAAATTTTAATTTTTAGCCAAATGAAAAAGATCTAAAGCATGAAAAAGTTATTAATCCTCCTTTTATGTTCCCTGTGCAGATAATTGGCCATAAACATGGTGCTTGAGTGGCATGAAAGGGAACATGAAGAGGATAATGCAATGGTCGAGAATCATCCTCCTACCATAGCTGCATTGAGAGATTGTGGGCTCTTGAAATACTTTCGCATCCCAGGCATGAGGGCCCAAGTCAGACTACTAGAGTACCTGGTCCGTATGTGGGACCCATATCAGTAGGTTTTTTAGGTGGGAGCTCACACATTGTCCTTAGACATTGAGGACATTTACTTTTTGACCGGATTGTCCCGACGGGGATACTATGTCAGCCTGACCGGTAGTAGATGTGGTGGACTAAAAATGAGTGAGTACTATAATCAATACTGTGTACCCGAGGCTGAAAGGAAAAAAGGAAAGGTGGCTATCTGGGGGGTACAAGACTTGACCCTTCGTACGATCCTTTTTACTATAGATCGGATGGTTGGGAGTTTTGCTCCTCATATGGCATTACAGAGATACTTCCAGTACGCCATCGAGTGTATTGAGCCTCGAGTATTCAACTGGGCAGATGTTGTGCTTCGCAATATCAAAAAGCAATTGACCAAATGTAGGCGCGGTGACCTGAAGAAATTCGGGTATGGATCTTTACTGGTGTCCTTCTTCCTTGAGAGGGTCCCCGTATTTAGACTACAGGTTGAGTGGAACATATCGGGTCCTAGGGATCCAAGGATGTTGAGATGGTGTCGGCTCATGGCCCAGCACGTAGCAGGATCGATCGTCAAGTATGATGATATTTTCTTTGACTGGCTTCAAACCCAGATGTTGATGGTCGATGACTACGCCTATGCCGGGTTGGATTTCTGAGGAGATCTGGATTTAGCACTACCAGAGGATACTCAGTGGGGTGACCTAGGTAAGAAGCCATGCATTTTTTTATTTTCAAATGTTTTGTAGATTTTTATTATATTCAAATATTTTTGTTTTATATGTTTATCCAAAGACTAATACAAAATCGTTTGTTGATAACACAGATGTTGGACCGTATAGACCTCCTGGCACTTCTCCTATCCAGAGGCGAGGAGAGGTAGCAGTAGCACCACAGTATGTTGAAGATTATCAGGTGGTGGAACAGAATTTAGAGGGCCTGACAGCAGACATTCCAGATATGACTCTGGAAGAGGTTCCACGACGCGATCAGCCTCACACTGTAGGGGTATCAGCAGCTATGAGTCGACTTCTCCGTAGAGTTTCTAGGGAAGTCATGTGTTACCATAAACGTCATCCATGACGTCACTTTGTAGAAGCTATAAGCTTCAATTTTTGATATTTTGGTCTTCGGACAAACTTTTTTTTGTAAAAACTCTTTTGATCGTTATATATACAGATGGCTTCTACCGGTTCACTTTATATTGTGTGAATTTTGATGTGTTTAATTTATAAATGGTTCAAATGTCTGTCCAATACATAATTAGCCAATGCATCTGTTAATGTATTAAGACGTCTAGGAATATGCTGATATTCAATGTGATCAAAATAACGTTCCAAGAGGCGAATTCGCAAATACACCCGTAACAAAGTAGGACTTCGAATAGAGTAGATATTACTTAACTGTAGTACTACAAGCTGTGAATCAATTCGCACGACCAAATGATGAATTCCAAGCGAGATAGCATCAACCAATAATTCAATAATGGCGCTATACTCTGCAATGTTGTTGGTCGCACGGCCGAGGCACACACCTCGTAAAGATACAAGTTCGTTTGTTGGGGCATAGATTTCCCATGCAGCGAACGCAAGGTTCTGAGTACTATGGCTAGTGCCATCAGCGAATCCAATATAGGGTAGAGAAGACTCTGACATCTAGAAATCAAACACAATGTCACATAAGGGTAGAGACCAGATAACGTCAAAAGAAAACTATAGTAACACACACAAAGTATGATACATAAAATACAAGTACATGTGCACAGATAATTTATGCATAGTACTTCTTCAAGTACAACCCATTCCTGGGTTCACTCAACGGGATACCATCGTAATCTACCAGCTCATATGCTCCTTTTTCCAAAACTCTGCGAACAATATAAGGACCTCGCCACATGGGTTCGAATTTCCCAGCTCCTAACACATCTCGATCATGTTCGTAGAGAAGAAAAAGATCACCTTCGGAGAAAACATGAGGCTTGACATGCTTGTCATATTGTGCCTTGACACGTTTTTTCGGGGCTTCTATTACTAGAGTGGCGTCACGTCGAGTTTCGTCTAATCGCATTAGATACAACAGACGTTCTTCTTCAACAGAAGTGTTGGGTAAGAGTTCGACAACTAGCTTCAGAGAGGGTATCTCGCATTCTATAGGAAGAATGGCTTCCACACCATAGACTAATCGAAAAGGCGTAAACCCAGTAGCGGATTTGACAGATGTTCGGTATGCCCACAATGTTGAAAACAACATTGTGTGCCAACTTGTTTTATGAATTCCTATCATTCGTCGAAGAATAGTTATGAGAAATTTGTTGATCGCTTCGACCTGGCCATTAGCTTGCGGATAATAGGGTGTCGAGTTATCATGGCGATGACCCAACTTTTTCATAAGTTCAGATATCATAAAATTCCTAAAGTGGCTACCGTGATCAATGACGATAGCTTGGGGAACACCAAAACAAGCTATGACGTGGTTAAAAAGAAACAACGTTGCGGTCTTTCCAGTATTATCGAATGTCGGCATCACCTCGACCCATTTTGTAAAGTAATCAACAGCTACAATGATGTAACCATGCCCCCCGGCCGAGTGAGGGTGACATGTCATGAAATCAATGCCCCATTTCGCAAAAGGACCAACTGAGACCACAGGATGAAGAGGAGCAGGATGTGACCGAATTTTCTGATTGTAGGTCTGGCAGGCATGGCATTTATGAATGGTAGTAATGCAGTCATTAAACAAAGAAGGCCAAAAATACCCTGCACGTAAGATATTCTAGGCAGTAGCATACCCAGACATATGACCACTACATGCTCCGGAATGGCATTCATTCAGAGCTTTCTTGGCTTCGTCAAACGTCAGACAACGTCGAAAAACAGAGTCAATTCCTCGACGGTAAAGAGTATCTCTGAGGATAATGTATTGACGAGCTTGATAGCGTATGCGACGTCGTTCAGTACTAGACAAAGCAGACCGGAAAGTCTGGGTTTGGAGATAGATAATGACATCCCCATACCAAATATCATCAGTGCTAATAAGGAAAAGAGATTCATCGGGTAATGAATCTACTGCTACATTTTCCATTGCAGAGTGAGGAAAATCGCATATCAACTCAGCAAAAACTAAGGATTTCTTAGACTTGGCGCGATCGAATTCCAAGTCAAACTCCTGGAGTATGACAATCCATTTGGAGTATTTTCCCCCTAGCAATTGACGTGTCAAAATATGTTGCATAGGGTTGCAATGGGAAATCACCGTAGTCTTACGTCAGAGGATATAGTTTCGAAAGCGTTGGACATCTTGAACGGCAGCCAAGGCCAGTTTTTCGACATGTTGATACTTGATTTCAGTTGGTGTGAGACTTCTACTCAAGTAGTAAACAATATGCTCGTCATGCTTATCATCCTCTTGGACGAGAACCATGCCAATAGTGTACTCCGAGGCAGCAATATAAAGGAAATAACTGCGACTATAATCGGGAGGAAAGATAAGTGGAGTGCGCGTTAGGGACAACTTCAAAGCTTCAAAAGCATTGTTGGCAACTGTATCCCAAATGAACTCGAACCTTTCTTTAGTAGCCGCGTAAAACCACGAGTTATCTCGGCGTAATTAGGGATAAAATGACGAAAAAAGTTTGCTTTCCCCTGCAAACTTTGCAACTGGCGCAATGTAGAAGGAGGAGGAAGATTAAGAATCGCATCAACCTTAATAGGATCCACCCGGATCCCTTGACGAGAAATGATAAAACCTAGAAGACGACTGGATTCTACACTAAAAACGCATTTATGAGGATTTAAACATATTCGGTAGAATCGACAATGAACGAAAATAGCTCGGAGGTGGGTAGGGTGATCAACTCTGCGCATAGAATGAGCTGGTAAATCGTCCAAATAGGGTTGAACGATATGCTTTATATCATGAAAATCATAAGACATAGCGCGTTGAAAAGTGGCGCCCGCATTCTTAAGTCCGAAAGGGAGTTTCCTATAGGCAAAAGTACCCCAAGGAAAAATAAAAGTAGTCTTATGTTGGTCCTCGGGAGCAATGTTAATTTGATTATAACCGGAGAAACCATCCATGAGGGAAAAAAATTTACTTCCGGCGCAGTCATCGACAATCTGATCGACAAAAGGGGTAGGAAAGTTGTCCTTGGGACAAGCTTTATTAATATCCCTATAATCAACACATACACGAATACTGCCACCTTTCTTGTCAATTGGGACAGGATTGGAAACCCATTCTGTAAGAGCCACTGGATAAATAAAACCGGCTTTCAAAAGTTTTTCAACTTCAAGCTTGATAGCAGCTGCTTTACGGGGGTGAACTGGACGAAGGCGTTGCCGGATGGGTTTAGCGCCGGGGTATGTCTTTATCTCATGTACAACAATTGCAGGTTCGATACCTGGCATCTCTTCATAGCTCCAGGCGAAGATGTCACGAAATTCTTTGAACAGAGACGTATAGGTGACGATTTCGTCGGGAGAACACGAAGCTCCAATATGAACATTTTTTACTATCCCAGGTTTAATGGATATGTCAATGGGAATCGTGGGTGAGATGTTACTTAAGTTCCCTTCAGCAAACACATCGTGTGAAGTCGCGGGAACTGTCGAAATGACAACAACGGTCGACGAAGTCAAAATCCGTTGGTAATTCTCAAGAGTGTCTTGTTTCAGAAAGAGTATGGAACGATGATGCCCATCATCCCAAGGGGTGTCTTCCATGACGAACATGAACATCTCGTCAGTGGGAAAAATAACACGAAAAGGATCAGGAGACAACTCATCAAGAGAAGAGGTAGAAGGTGTTTCCGATTGAATGGCTTGATAAGCAGACTCGACTAGACTTAACGGCATGACGTCGTCGAAACAAAAATGATCTCCAGGGTCAGGGACAATCCAAGGGTCGTGTGATCCAGGAAGTTTGTGAGGCACAGTGGAGATCATGTTGATAGAAGCAACGGACGGGCATGGAACATCGGGCGGTGGAATGGGAAAAGTACACATTAACGAGGAGTCATTTAACAGGCCTACACTGACATTCTCATAACCCAGTGGGGTTTTAGAAATAAACGGCACGTTGCCAGTACGAGTATCAGAATTGAAGAAGGCAAGTTGGTCAACGGTAACAACCTTTCCTTGATGAGGGAAACGTACTACACGGAAAAGGGTTGACACAATGGCGCGCATGGAATCGATCCAGCTACGGCCAAGTAAAATATTATAATCAAGGGGAGCGTCAAAGACTTCCACTTCAACTTGGACCGTCTTACCTTCTAGGGTGATAGGCAATGAAGGAAGAACATTGTAAGGCTTAAAACCAGAGCCATTGAAGGCTTTAAGAGTGTTTTGTGATTCATTCAAGGGAGGAGATCCAATGTCTTTCCAACAAGCAAAAGACATTACACACGTAGAGGCACCCTCGTCGATAACAGTTCGGCAAATGTTCTTGTCAGAGACAACAACTTGTATCTGGAATGCAAGTTGCGGGGGTAACCGTGGAAGGTGATCATCCAAGTCAAAGACTATTAAATTTGTATCTGTCGGGTCAATTCCACCTATAGCTTTCAACAATGACTTTCGTTGTGCAGGACAAGACTGAAGGACTTCAAGGGTTAACATCGTTGAAGGTGCATGGGCCAGATCTTCAACAATGTTGTAGTTTTGGGCCGCACGAGCATGAGGATTGAAAGTCGATTTCCTAACGACACCTTTTGGGGGTGGTCACAGAACTGTATCAAGGCTCGGTCGTTCAAGAGGAAGAGGACCATTAGTAGGTGGAGGTGTGGGAGATGTTTGTACAAAATTTATAGGTAAATCGTCAACCTTCTCCTTAGATGGAGTATAATCTTTGGCTCTAGTCGTGAGTGCAACGTTGTTTTGTTTAGAATCACCAGCACACATCATAACATATGATGTCGTAGAAGTAGATGGTTGGTCATGAATGACCAACTGAGCTTGTTGTTGAGACGGGAAAGGTTGGGACAAGACTGTCGGGGTAGAAGGTTTTGAGGTCCCTTGAAGGAACTTAGTAACCTCGGCACGTTGTGGAGAATCCTTCGTGTAGTGATCATCACCACATATAAGGCAAGGGTAGCGGGGTTTACGCTTATCTCGATATTCAACAGGAGTGGTTTTAGTTTTCTCTGCTTGATTATTATTTTTTCCCTCCTTATTCTTGCCTCTCCCCTTTTTAGATTTGTTTTTATCGGCAGGGGTAGATTGAACAGCATTGACCTCAGAAGTTTTGTCGGGGGGAGTGGCAGGAGACGGAGCATTTTGAACATTAGAAGAAGCATATTTAGGGGTTGTACTTGAAACAGTATGTGAGTGGGCCTGGGCAGTACCAATCACACCGTCAGTTGCATGCGAGGCAGCTGGAGTAGTTGAAGTGATGGAAGTACCAGGATGAGGTAATTCAGGTAGAAAATTGTAAAGCATTCCCATTTGTAAATAAACGAGATCAAGATATTGAGCACGACTTATAGCCTGCTCCTACGTAACAATGCCACCCATGGAAATGTCTTTACCAATTTCGTTCACAAAGGATTTTGTAAACCTTTCTGCCAGTGATTGATCGGGGAGTTCAAGTTTAATGAGACGTCGACGTCTTCGCCACTCATGGATATGATTAGATATATGAGTACCTTTAGTCTATTTGAAGGAAGTCAAAATATCAGTCCCGGTATAATAACGGATCAGTAACTGGTAATGTGTAAGGAAATCCATAGCTAGGGTGTTGAAATCAGAGAATAAACCTCGTGGCAATTCGATATACCACTTCGCAGCAGAATCGGTAAGGGTTCATTGAAAAAGACGTAGACGAATAGAGTCATCCATCAATGAGTTGGATGAGCACCATAGGTGGAAATTCATAACGTGATTGTTTGGGTCCTCTCCCACTTTGTCGTCGAATTTAGGAATGTCCGATGGAAGCTTGGCGGGAATAACAGGCCATTGGGGAGAGTGACGAATAGGATCATTTAAAATCCTAGACAAATACGGCAAATCCAAAGTAGCAAGAAAAGGTAACTGTCGATTCACCTGTGGGTACTGGTGGCTGTGGGGTGGAAGTCCTGTCGGAAAACCAGTAGGACCGTAAGCAGTCTGCCCGTAATGGGAAGACCCAGGTTGATTCGGTGGTGGTTGGAGAGGATAATAACTCGGGGGATTGTATCCCTGAGTGGGGACATGAGTTTGAGCATTCGTACCCCAAATAGGATTGAGTATACCTGGGTATGGTTGGCCTATAGTAGGGACAGTCTGCTTCCCCCCAGTCGTTTGAGGAAGATTTTGTAGCATCTGATTCCAATACTAGGCCAGAGCAGGAGGTATATTTTGTCCAAAAGGTGGGGTTGGTCCCCCTATTGTAGGTGGTGTTCCAACCGGAAATTGTGTCCCAAGCAATGGTAATGTAGTAATTGGAATGTTTCCAGTAAGAGGAAATGGAATCGTACCACCTTGTCCACCTATGGGAACCTGCAAGTTTGATGTAATGGACGGTATAGTACCACTAGGATTAGGATTGCCAGAAGGAAATTGAGGGAGTGTCGGAATAAAACTGGGAATAGGGTGCCCAGGAAAAGAAGGACCACCTGGCGAATCGGCTGGGGTTTGCAGAGGTGTTGGAACAGAAGCATTCAACAAAGCATTCAACGCATGGTATCCAGGTGGTAGTGTGACATTGGGTGTTTGTTGTGTGTTGATAGGAGAAAGACTAGCTGCAGTGACCCCGGTTTGGACACTCGTAGTATTTGCGAGATGGGCCATCTCGGCAGGGACAGTAAAGTGATATGTAGTATTCACCGGTACAGTCTTTGTCTCAGAAAACACTGGAGGGTTGATTTCGGAGACCATAGGTGAACCAGGACCAAAAAGGGCCCTTCGGAAATCACCTGACCAAAAAGGATCTTGGCCTTCTACATCGGGAAAAGGTCCAACGGGTGATCTAGAAGTGGTAACAACTAAATCTCCGGAAGCGTTCAGTCGCATAAAGGGTCGTTCAGAACCACGGCGAATTCGAAAATCCTCTCTAGTATTGGTAATTCGAAAAGGTTCTAGAGAGTCAATTGTTTCCACTTGTGGTGTGGTGACAACTGGGACTTCACTTGTTTCCACTTGTGGTGTGGTGACAACTGGGACTTCACTCTACTGAGGAGAGCCCTCAGGTGTACTGGTAGGCAAGGATTGAGATATGTCCAAATGCTCTAGAGATAAACCTTGCATTCTACGTGAACGATGTGGGGGAGCTATTGTAAACGAGTAACAAACTTCGTGAAGAAAAACCTATGGTCAACTTCGAGAAACAAACAACACGCGCTAGTAAACAAAATCTATGAAGCAATCACCAGGCAAACAAGACCTTTTAATTTCGAAGCCACTAGTGGGTGATGAAATCCAACGTCGCAACAATGAGACGAGAAGGGGCGGGGCTAGTGTGGAAAAGTTACGCTGACGACCTGCTTAACGGACTTACACCCTGGTGCAAGCTCCCACACATAATCGTGGGTATACCCTCCAAGGAGCCCGAGTGAGTTTGGTCAATGTCAATTCCAGGTACCATGAAGACTTTCCCCTCCACAGTCACCTTGGGTAAGAACCTAGAGAGATAGGACACTAAGGTCACCAACAACAATAATAAAGCCTGGGGGAACAGTCGACATTCCGACCCACACGCAAGGGCAGGGTATCTAGCCCGAAATCAACTCAAAAGGCGTCCACTCATCATTGTGGGTATACCTCCGAGTGATCCCCGTAACACGTGCAATCTCTACACTGACACCAACAAAGCAGGGTGAGTAACTCTGTCGATATCAATGCGACCTAATGTTTGACCCTTGTGTGAGAAGGGCTTCCTAGGACAAGATGTTGCAAATGGAATTTAACACTCCCTAACACAAGATGCTATTGTGTGTTTTGTGCTTTTGGAGAGTGTATCTCTCTTCCTAGTCCAAAGCGCTAGCCTAGCTAAATGTTTGTGTAAAAGATCCCTAGAAAAGAGTTACTAGATAAATTTTATGATAACGTAGTGTTATTAAAGGTTGTTGTTTACTCAAAGGTAACTGAAATGAAACTTATGTTGTATGACTCTGACCCAACAATGCAAGGATGAGAATGAAATGTATCACTTTTCGTTCAATGAATCCTATGTATGGGAGAGAGAGAAATTTTTCCAGATCAACCTTGTACTACAATGAAAAATTTCCTTTCAAATGCCAACACAAACAATCATTTAGCAAATGACAATGCTCTATGTGTCTCTTTAAAATACTTCAACAATCTCAATAATTTGATTTTCCAAGTTTTCTAAAACGAAAAGAATTTTTTGAAAGAAAAACCTTTTGTTTACTTTTCAAAAAGGATCCTCACTATACCAATGAGAATATAGAAAATCAAAACGCAAAGAATCAAGCAATGACAAACCCAATCAACTCATTCAATAAAAGAAAAAATAAAGAGCAAACCAAAGTAGTCTTCTCAATTACACAAGAAAATGATCTTTCAAGCCAATAAGCAAAAGAGAAAAACCAAATACTTAACTTTCAACCAATCACTGGTTCTCAACTAATCAAACACACTCAGAATCTGAAGTCAGAGAGAATGGTTCTGCCAAGAAAAGTCAAGAAACGAAAGTCAAGCCACAAATGACAAGAAAAGCCTTGAAACCCTAAGATTGTTCATGCACACAAAGAAAGACAAGAAAGATACCAATCAAAAGTCCAAGAAACTCATAAGAGGCAATCAAACTGATCTGGGCAGTTGGAAATACCAAAATTTAAATTCAAAATTTTGAAAAATAGTGTTCGCAGGCAGGCAATGTTGCACCGTGTGAGAATCACTGATTCTCACAGGTGACCCTTGTGCAGGGTGCGAGAACCTCGCACTGAAACCTATAAGCAAGGTGTGAACCTTACCAATTCTCACAGGCTGCAATGAAGTGCAATGCGATCATTCCTGAACATAATCAAAAATTTGAAAATTAAAGCAAAATTGACAAAGGCTTCTAGACCCAGAAGGTCTATCAGGATATCCTGAAGACTCAGAGACTGATAGGACAGGAGAAAAATGAAACCAGAGAAAATGGCCACATAAAAACACAAAAATCCACAAAGAAAATGGGATTGTTCCCCAGTGTAGTCGCCAATTTTGTTATTGGATAAATCCGTAAGTGCGGACACAAACCGATCTCCCTAGATCCACCTGGATCTAGAACAAAGCAAGACAGAAAATGACTCTTTCCCTAGATTTCGACCATTGAATTAAATAGGAGTCAAGAACAAATGACATACCTTATTATCGCTTCCTATGGTCTTTGTTGCTCCAGATTCACTCCAATGCTCTTGTGCAGTCAAGACCAAGACAACTCAAACCAATCGGAGTGAAGACAGCTCAATATATTCAACAATCAATCTATGTATATGATCAAGGAATTATACAATAAAGTAGAAAAAGATTTATGGGAAAGGGACATATTATTGTATCATATTAATGGAAAGTAAAGATTACAACCTGAGCCTTGATGTCGCAAACTTCCTTTCGATGGCCCTTGGCTCTGACACACACACTTGCTCACTTGCATGAAGAAAATCAAAGCCCTTATGATATGCTTGTTGGAGTTTCCTAGCCTGCTATAGATTCAATCCTTCACACAATCTTTCACCAATTCTCCAATAAATATTTCTTAACCTTGTTTGCTTAACCTTTTACATGAGAATTCCCTCAATATATAGGAGAGAATGAATTAGTTACTTGGATAAGAATGATCCCAAAATATCAGAGAATCCAGTACTAGGATAACCACTCGAATGCCATCTCATCCTTCTAGAAAATTCCCTTCTAGAAACTTCGAGAATTCATCTTTTTCCTTTATTTAGAAAGAATTCGCACCCTAGCAGTTCAACACAGTGCGAACTTCTCGCACCCTGGCTTAAGGTAGCCTGCGAGAATCATGCGTTCTCGCAGCCAAATATATTAGCAGCCTTCAAACAGTCCTCAAAAATGTGACTTTTGGAAAGAGATGAAGGTAACTTTTCTCAGGAGAAAGTTCTAATGAAGAGCCTGAGTACACCATCATCAATACATCATCATGATGACCAAAATCATGGGTAACATGGTGATAATGGATTTTATTACAGGATTGTCCAGAACAAGCAAGCTGCATAATTCGATCATGGTAGTGGTGGAAAAGCTTACAAAAGTTGCCCATTTTATTCCACTGAAAACTACTCACAAGGCAGCAGATGTTGTTGATATTTTCATAAGGGAAGTGGCACGATTGCACGGAATTCCTAAAAAGATTGTGTCTGACAGAGACCTAAAATTCACCTCGAACTTCTGGAAAGGATTGTTCAAAAGATTTGGAACGAATCTGAACTTTAGTACATCTTATCATCCTGAGTCTGATGGACAGACAAAGAGGGTGAACAGAGTAATAGAAGACATATTGAGAATGTATGTGATGGACAAACCATCAAGATGGGAAGACTACCTGCACTTGATAGAATTTGCCTACAACAATGGGTATCATGCATCGTTGAAGATGATCCCATTTGAAGCACTTTATGGAAGAAAGTGCAATAATCTAGTGAGCTGGAATAATCCAGTTGATAGAGCAGTAGTTGGGCCAGAGTTTCTCAAGGAGATGGAGGACCAAATGATAAAAATTAAGAAAAATTTGAAAGATGCCCTAGACAGGAAAAAACGTTATGTTGATAAGAACAGAACCCACAGAGAGTTCAAAGTGGGTGATCATGTTTTCCTGAAAGTGAAAGCTAACAGGAGTTCCCTGAAGCTGGGAAGTTGCGCCAAGTTGGCAGCCAAATTTTGTGGGCCATTTGAAATCCTGGAAAGGATTGGGCCAGTTGCATATATGCTTGCATTACCTACATCTATGACTATACATAATGTGTTTCATGTTTCATTTCTTCAGAAATATATACCAGATGCTAATCATGTTATCGATTGAAATGTGATTCAGGTGGAACAAGCAGGTGTCCTGCAAGTGCATCATGTGCGCATATTGGATAGGAAAAACAAACAGCTCCATAATTGAGCTATAGAGCTTGTAAAGGTCCAGTGGACCTGGTACGGTCCTGAGGATGCGACATGGGAGCATGAAGTCGTTATGCGAGCAGAGTACCCACATCTTTTTGAAAATTTTGAAAAGCTTGCAGATGCAGTGTAAAGTTGCACTGAGGAGAGTGCAAAAATAAGGGGAGGGGATTGTAATGTCCCCAAGGCCGATCCCTGTTGTAAATCATGTCTATGAAGTATAAAGCTTACATTATGAATTGTAATTATGTTTTATACGTTGGTGAGCCAATTTTATATAATTTGGTGGGCTTGTGTGTTATTAGGTCGGAGAGCCTAAGTGTTAAGGCCGGGAGCCTGCTTTTGTATATGTAATCATGCATAACATTAATAAAAATATAAACTCTATTGCATGCAGACCAACCACGATGAATGAGTGATGGGGGACTAAGCTTCCACAGAGTGGGTAAGGGATTGGGGGCTAGAAGGTTGGAAAGAGAGGCTAAGTGTTGAGTCTAGGGGCTTAAGTCCTTGGGAATAATATTTTAATATTATTCCAAAATCCATCTGAAATATATGTTTTGTCCTAAGTTCCTGGAGAGGAACACATGTTGATGGAGTGCATCTAGCTTCATGGGTGACATGTGTCGACCCAGGCACATACAGTTAAAAAACTGCAAAATTCAGTCGTGGGGAGGGGGGGGGGGG
>ML788235.1:228649-250571 GCA_009831015.1 Picea engelmannii
GGGGGGGGGGGGTCGGTCATTCGGTCATCCTTCACCTGGGTTCACGGGGATGCCCGTCTGAACCTATTTTTCCATTGCGTCTGCATTTGCTTAGCCATGCACCGTGAAGGAAACCCTGACAGAAAAATTGTTTTCTCTTGCATTCTTCCATTCTCCACCTGAGTCGCTTTGCCATTCCCCATCCTTCGTGAATTTTGTTTAGCTTTGTGATTGACCTCTGCGTTGATTCCTTGTCATGCACCTTGAAACTAGTGGAAAACTCGCGGACCAAGCCGTGTCTCATGTGAAGTCCGAGCACCCTGTAAATGTCTGAACCGTGTTGTGTCTTAGTGTGGATTGTTGTTTTTTTGGGTGTCCATACCCAAATTCTTGTTGTTGTTGTCACCGTGAGTTAACCGAATTGTTATTGTTGTTGTGGTTATCCTCACTGTGCGAGAATTGATTCGGAAGGGGATGAAGAACCAGGTTTTAAGGCCCTTAGTTGAAGAAGCAGTCTATCAGGCCTGTGAGAAGCTATTTCCAGGTGAAGGAGTCTACTGGGAAGTGGTATTCTTCCAGAGAGAGTCCAGCACCAGCTACGGAGCTCTAAGACTTCCTGATCCGGCCTGTTGCCGAGACCCAGAGAGGGAGGTGAAGCACTGATGGACTGTTCTTGTGAAGGTGTATACTCCCGGGCGAAACAGGCATGTGGGGAATGAGAGTCCGTGAGTAGTGGGCATAAGAAGGCATCTTGGGAAGAATCCTTCCGGTTATTCTGTGCAGTTTTCCCTGTAACCTCAGCCTAGACTAGGATTCCTTGCCTTGGGTGGAGCTTAGTCCCAACTCAGGGGTGACCCACTGCTGAGCTTGATGAGCAGCGTGGTCTAAGGTTGGGAGGTTTGTGGAAGGCCTGCACGTAGTTGGTGGAATTACCATGGTTTCAAAGATAAGTATTAGCTTATGCTTAATATTATGTTTTGCATGCCTGTGATGCTTACATGTATAATGTATTATGTTGTGCATATCAATTATGGTTAATGCCAGGGATTATTTATGTTAGCAGTAATCTTGTGCTTACTCTGAGTTAAATGTGTTTAATATGACTTAAATTCATGTTATTAATTAAGTATGAGAATGATGTTGTTCCGCATAGTAGTGTTTGCCTGGCCAGTGGGATGATGGTCGGGGACGTTACAATTTGGAATGCCCTCAAAATAAATAACAATAGGTCTAGTCAAAATGATGAATTAGAGAGGGGTGGTAAAGATTGATGGGGGTTTCATCCACAATGCCTTTGTCCCCAATACGAAATTAAAGGGGCATGGGGTGGGGTGGGAGTGCAACAAGGCCTCCTCACCAAGGGTTTATGACTTAATCGTCACTATAAAAGTAGAGGGTGATCGATGAGGTGGGGGTAGAAGGGGAGATATTGGTTTTTTCCTGGTCAAATATTGATAAGGTTTCCCTCACTTTACATTGACAAGGACAATCCCCCAACATCATTTTAAAATTGTTTTATTTTATTTTATTTTATTTTATTTTATTTTATTTTATTTTATTTTGATTTAGGTATATATTTCAACATTGTTTCAACAAATTTCTTTGAGGATTCTTAGTTGGTTTTCAAGTTCATGGGGACTCCTTGCCATAATAATGATATCATTGGCATAAAGAAGAATATCGGTGACTATACCAGTGAGAGTAAGGCCGACACAATCTGTTTTTTCCAAGCAATCTTTTAACTTGTCAATGTATATGCCAAAAAGGGTAGGGGACAAGGGCCAACCTTGTTTGACTCCAATATTGTAGTTAATCTCTTTTGACCAACCCTATGTGTTTTTAAACTTAGAAATAATGTTCTTATACATACTTATTGCATCATCCCTCAACTCGAGAGTCACTTTTATCTCTTCCAACCTATTCCAAAGGTTTTTCCTAGAAACCATGTCAAATTTTTTTCTAAAGTCAACAAAACAACAAAATAGATTGGTTTTAGTATTGTGGAACTCCTCTGCAATGATCCTAAAGGTAACAAGATGGTCCAAAATTGAATGATATATCCTAAATCCAGCATGGCCTTTAGCTCTTTTACCGTGACTTTCTAGTCAAAGGCTAATCTTCTTTTCCAAAATAATTCCATAAAGTTTGGCTAAAAGCAGGCTAATCATAATGGTCTTATAATTAGAGGGAATGTTTATATCCCCATTTTTAAAAATAGGAACAATGAGGCTTTGCATCCATGGTTTAGGGAATCCGTTCTTGACTACTAAATTGAAGAGCTTGTGTATATGGTGGATAAGGATAGGCCCTCCGATTTTGAAAATTTCAGCTTGGTAGCCTTCATTGTCCTTAGCTTTCCCATTTGCAAGTCGCTTAACCCCAAACTCTATGTCATCTAAAGAAAAAACTTATTCCTTTATAGGGACAATAGGAATGGTGTCCATGGAATTAGAGAACTCATAAATACTTTTAAGGTAGGAATTTCAGTCCCTTAAGGGAATCTTATTATTTTCTTTAGTATTGTGGTTTAGAATTTGACTCCAGAACTTCTTAGGATCCAGCTTATATAGTTGTGAAAGTTGCTCTTGCCTTTTATTGATATAGTAATTTTTTTTCCTTTTAATTAGGGATTTGTATGTATTGATCTTATCGAGTTTTAAGGACTCGTTAGAAGCATCCCTAATGGTTTTCCTAGCAATTTTACATTCTTTATCATACCAAGGCTTGGTCGTTCTATTATTCTTTTTATAGGACACCTCGAAAGAGAACTTGTTAATAGAAGTGAAAAGGGCAGTTGTAAAACTATGATAGAGTTCTTCAATGTTGTCCTTATAAGTTAGGAGATTTAATTTACTATTTAAATCCTTTAAGAAAAGGTCAACTTTACTTTTGTCAAAGCGGAAATTCGTTTGATTATCATAATTCTCTTCAATGGCGCTCATGTGCATGGAAAATTTTAGAGTTAGGGTTAAAGGTTTATGATCAGAGTCGGAATCATGGTCATTTAAAAGGTCAAAAGTTACTATTCGGTTGGAAACGAGGATATCATATATCACATAATCTACGACACTACTACCTATCCCATGAATACAAGTCATTTGATTGGAGTTTGACCACTTCATTATTCCATTGCAAATTATTAGGTCTTGAGAGTTGCAGAGCTTGACAAACTCAGTACCAAACAAATTCTCAATTAGGTCTTTTGAGCTTCTTTTGTAGCTATTAGATAAAACAAGGTCCTCATTTAGCCATAAAGGATTATTCTTGGAATCAGTACTTAAAAGAGTATCTTGTTTAGTTGCAGTCATAACATTAAAGTCTCCTAGCAGGAGAATATTACCTTCATTTTTCAAACTATAAATATATTGTTCTAAATTATTATAGGGACAATTGTTATCTAGATTATTTTTCTTATAAAAAGTAGAATTAATAGGTGCAAAATAGAAAATTTATATATACATCTTCTTAGCATTGGTGTCTAAAATTTCTATCTAAATGTATTGATTGAGAGGGTCGATCTTATGAAGTTGAATGTGAGGAGAAATGCTCTTTCAAATATAACAATCTATGCCTCATATCCCTCTACGGTGGGATTTTTTGTTCCATGTCGGCCACAAGACAAATCCTTTTGTGTTAGGGACCTTAGACTCCTCATGCTCCCAAGTTTCAAATAGACAAATAATATCAATATCACTCGGGATCCAACTTATCATAGGACCTTTACGCCATGGAAAACCACGACAATTCCAAAAAAAGATCCCAAGTGTCCCAAATTCATATTTATTATTATCCTTCTAGTCTCTATCCCTAACAATATCTTTTCGATTTCTAATTATTGCCCATTTTCCTTCTTTCCTAGCTTATTTTACCTTTTGAACTTCCTTCCTTAATTCAGCCTGGTCTTCAGGAATGAAGTCTTCATTTATAAATATTCTTGACCCTTTAAAGCTCAGAGATTTACTAAATATTCTATATTTATGGTCATTACAACTTACTTTGACACGGATCAACCTATCTTTGTGATCAATTATTTTTCCTAGCCTCTTTACTTCTATGAGGTAAGTTTTATCAATTTGTGATTTATTATTTAATTCTGCTTTTACTATTGCTAGTGTATCCTCCTCTTCTTGTTTTTTTATACCAAAAATTATGAGGTTCGAGACTCTTTTGTTACGCTCATGGTCCAGTTTGATTAGCTTATTCATTTCCTCTTTGATGGGTGTTGTCACTCGGAACTGAATTTGGGTTGCATCAAATCAATCCCGAGGCAACCTCGACCCACTTTGGATTGGAAGATGCCCTCCCCCAACCTGAGAGGGATCTCTCGAATAATGTCACAATATGATTTTTAGTAAGCGTGAAATGGTGGGCAGATTTATGGGTAAATGATAGTTTCGGATTTTTAAAGTTTGGGGGTTAAACCAGGGAAATGGTCCATTGGGCATGGAGTCAAATGAAAACCGAAGAAAGGAGATAATAGCAGTGATCAAATAACTTGCGGAAAGTATGGGTTTGATATCCAATTTGTTTTCCATATTATTGAGGGTCAAATTGTTGGTCATTTTTTCTTCTAGCTCTTTAATCCTATCTCTCAAGTTGTGATTTTCTTCAACCTCTCCTTCTAGGGTTGATTGTTTATGTTTTTCCATTTCTTGAATCCTATCCTTCATTGTCTGCAATTCACTATTGAATCCTAAGAATCTATCCTCTATTTGAGTTTGAAAAGTATCTTTGAAGAGTCTAATTTTTTAATCAATCATTGCCTTTATCTCTATCTGGAGTTTTACGGCTCTTTCTTCCCTCTTTTTTTCTAATGATTCTAACTCTATTTGGATTTTGGCATCTCTCTCTTCTCTCATTTTTTATACTGATTCCATATAATCGTAAAGGATCTCTAAGGTGATTTTGGGGGGCCTCCCCCTGATAGGTTGAGTTTTTGGAATAGGTGGTGGAGTGCTCATATTGAAAAGAAGAGAAAAAATGTAACAATTTTTATTTTGGATTGACTTTAAAAATGGAAAATATTTTTTTAGTTGATAACAATGATATTAATTATTATCTATCAAATCAACTTTTACTTATGAAACTTAAAAAAAAAAATTATATATATATATATAATTTTCACACGTTAATAGATTATAAATATATTTTAAATTAAAATTGAATAAAAGTAAAAAGTGATTCACCTCATTTCATGTGTTCATGTGCTCAACCGGTTGAAGAAGCCAAAAATAATTTACGAACACCGGCCCAAGTGGAACTAAAAATTATTCAAAATTGCAGAGCGCATTATGAAAACCGTAGAGAAGTTCCCCTTTGTGAGAAACTGAGAGAAACTACAGAGATTATTCTCGTAAAAAAATAATGTTAGAAATAAAATATCTCCCTCAAAATCGCAGAGAAATATTATTCTTGTTCAAAACCGCACAGATATAATGTTAGAAATAAAATGTCTCCTTCAAAACCAAAGAGAAGTATTACTCTCATTCAAAACCATATATATATATATATATATATATATATATATATATATATATATATATATATATATAATCGTTTTAAAGTTTTTTTTTCCTTAAATTTGTCTTTTTATTTTTTCTTAGTTTTTTTATATATTTTTATTTTTTGGTTTTTAGTTTTTCTTTAATTTTTTTTATATATAAATTACTTTTTGAATTTCAATTATTTCTTTTTAAGTTTTTTTAGATTTTAATTTAAAATAAATAAATTCGGGTTAAAGTTTTTGTTTTTAAAATAGGTGTTTTCTTTTTAAATTTTTTAGAAACTTATATGTGAAGTTTGTTTTTCCAATTTATTTCTTTTTTTAATGTAAATTTAAAAAAATAAAAATCTAAGCAATGATTTTTGGAGCCGATTTTGAGTTGTTTATCGAGGATAGTACCAATTGTCGAGGGCATGGTTTCAATTAAGTTATGATTTCAACTCCAAAAAAAAACAATGTTATTGGTAGCATCGTTTTTTTATTCGAGGGTAAATTTTAAAGTCGTTGTCCACAATGACATCAGTTGTTAACACGATGGGTCTAAATTTTAACCATCATAAAAAATATTGTGGATACATTATGGATAAGAAGATTTAAAATATCAAAAAACAACCTAAAAAGTGAGGGGGTGTTACCAATAGCACAACTTTTCAAAACGAGGTAAAAAATGTGACCCAAAAAAAAACGAGAACTCTGTAAAGTTCTCGTTAAGTTATAACTGTGTTAAATCTGATCTACAAACACTCTTATAATAGAGTAGTCTAGATATCTATTGATAAGTCACCTTTTGAAACTTGTTTTAGACATTTTCCACCTTCACCTTTGGATGTTTTATATGGACAGTAAGGAGTGAGGGAGGACCTCACAGGAGATGCATTGACAGAAGAAAAAAATATGTTGAGAAGATTAAGAGAATCCATTCACATGTACAAGAGGTGATAAAGAAGTCACAAGAAAAATACAAGGCTAGACATGATCAACATAGAACCAAGAATTCATTCAAAGTGGAAGACAGAGTTTGGTTACAACTGAACAAGGAAAGACTAGAGGGTCTTGGTAAGTGTTTTGTATCTGTTATATTCTTTGCAAAATTGATCACGTGTATTTTACACGGGTATGGTTGCAAAGGGGGTTTGATGGGTGCTTAGCACCCCCCAACTAAGATAATTTTGGGGGTTCGAGGGCGAGATCCCCCGAGAAAAAAAATTGGTCTGTTTTTTGAAGTTTTTGCATCTGTTTTTTGGTGGTTTTTCAGCACAATGTTTTTGTTGATGGTTTTCTAATTCCGATTAAAGAATTAGGGTTGTTGAGTAATTTGGGTCAATGGATTAGGGGTTTAGATGCCACTGGATTCTATATGTATATTTTATTGTAAACAATGAGGAAAATGATGAATATAAGATTAGAGGTGTGGCTCTAAACAGGTTGTTCGTTTTCCCAATTTGGGTTTCCATGGTAAAATTTGTGTGTAATGTGTGTGTGTGTGTGTACCATTGTATATTTTTTGTTTTTTATTGAGAATATGTTTGCAGTAAATAATTGTACAAGGTTAAAATCTACATTTGGTATCAAGACAATTATTGGATTCAGGGGGTGTCTTTGTGGCTAAGGGTTTGGCTCGGGTCTGTGATAAGCCTTGTTACGGTGAGAGATTTGTGGTATTGATTCTTCAGTTGAAAAGAAATGGTGAGTAGTTCGAAAATAGAGATAGAGAAATTTAATGGGAAAATTTTTGAGTTGTGGAATCTCAAGATGAAAGATCTATTGGTAGACAAATATCATTGGATTGTGGTGGATCCAAGTATTGCACCTATAGGAATGTCAATAGAAGACTTGAAAATTTTGGATCAAAAGGTGAAGAGCACAATCTGGTTATGTCTCTCTGATTTAGTATTGTTGAATATGTCAGGGGAAGCTACATCCAAGGCATTATGGGATAAGTTGGCAACTTTGTATTAGTCTAAATCCCTAGTAAATGAATTGATCCTATGGAAGAAGTTGTATAACCTAAGGATGAAATATGGAGCCTCGGTGACAGAGCATATGAACACTTTCAATATTGTGGTAAGTCTATTATTATCTGTTGATATTAAAATTTAGAATGAAGATAAGTGTATTAGTTTATTGTCCTCTTTATTATACTCGTGGGATAGTCTAGTTGTGGCCATAGATAGTAATACAACTACTTTAAGTTTATATGATGTGGTCTCATCCTTGTTGTCGAAGAAGCTGAGACGGAAGAACATGGAAGGACAGAGCACATATGCATTATTTGCAAGAGGATGCTCCCAGGGAAGAAATAGATCTAAGTCCTCAAGTGGGAGATCTAAATCTCCTGCAAAGTTTGTAAAGGTATGTTGGAGATGTGAAAAACAAGGGCACTACAAGAATCAATGTAGATCCAAAAGCGTTGAGAGAGGGAAGGGATTTGAAGACACTCCTTCTATAGTAACAAAAACTTGCTTAGAAGAAGGAGGGGATGTGTACTTGGCTTCATCAAGAACACATGAAGATCATGAGGCATGGTTGGTTGACTTAGGTGCATCCTTTCATATGAATCCCCACATGAAGTGGTTATGTGAATATGAAAGGTATGATGGAGGTGATGTTTTCCTAGGTGATGAATCGACAGCCAAATTCATAGGACGAGGAAAAATCAAGTTGAAAATCATGGATGGAAGGATTAGAACACTCCCTTGTGTTCTACACATCCCAAGTTTGGACAGAAATTTGATTTTTGTAAGAAAAATGGACGATGCAGAGGTAAAAATGGTGTTTGAGAAAGAAACTTGCAGGATGGTTCGAGGAGCAATGGCGTTGTTGAAGGAAGTTCAGACTGGGACTTTGAATAAGCTACAGGGAAGCACTATTAGTAATGGTTGTAATAGTTCCATTGTTCCTAAGATTGGAGTTGAAGAAGAAAAAACTCCTATAGTCTCTGGAGAAAAGGCTATGTCGTGGCATCAAAGTCTGGGGCATATCAGAGAGAAGGGATTTCGGCTACTACATGGTAAAGTTATGGTTGAATGTATATCTAACTTCTCTCTGGATTTTGATTTATGTGAACATTGTGTATAATGGAATCATAATCGAGTAAGATTCTCTTCTGGTGTAACGAGGGCCGAGGGAATTTTACAGTTGATACACAGTGATGTGTTTGGACCTATTTCAGTTTCATAATTGGGAAAATATTTGTACTATGTCTCATTTATAGATGACTTCTCGAGGAATACATGGATATATTTTATCAGGAAGAAATTTGAAGTCTTTGACAGGTTTAAAGAGTTTAAGGATCTTGTGGAAAATCAAATAGAAAAAAGAATTAAGGCACTAAGGACGAATAATGGTGGAGAGTTTTTCCGAAATGAATTTGAATATTTATATAAGAAGTGTGGTATATACATGGGTATAGCAAGAAAAAATACCAATCCATATACACCTCGGAAAAATGGATTTGTAGAAAGGATGAACATGACATTGATGGAAAAAAAGGTGCATGCTCAGTGGTGTTGGGTTAGGACAGGAATTCTAGGCAGAGGCAGTGAGTACTGCATGTTACCTGATCAATCGATCAATGTCATCAACACTGGATGAAAAGACTCCACATGAGGTAAGGATTGCTAAGAAACTCTCTCTCACACATATCATATATTTGGCAGTGAGGCCTATGTTCATGATCCAAAGGAAAACAAGAGTAAACTAGATAAAAGGGCTAAAAGGTGTATCTTTTTTGGGTATAAAGATGGTCTGAAAGGTTATAATCTTTGCAACCTAGAAACTGAGAAGGTAGTGTATATCTGAGATGTGGTATTTAGAGAAATCGAAGATGATTTCAAATAGGAAGTCCTACCAAGGAAGGAAGAACCATTGAAAATAGAGTTTGAGTTAAAGGATGATGAATCAAACTCTACAGAAAAAAAGGAATCAGAAGAAGAAGATCATCATAATCCAGTATTGAGGAGATCGGTTCAATAAAGAAAGAAACTGGAAAGGTATACTCTACCTGATTTATGTTCAAAATTTTCTTTGTCTATTACTAATGATGATCCTAGAACTGTTAGGGAGGAAGTAGATTCAGAGGATGGAAAACTCTGGGAAAATGCCATGGTTGAAGAAATTGTAGCCTTGGACAAGAATGAGGCTTGGGATCTAATGGAGTTATAGACTCAAAGAAATCCCATTGGAAGCAAATGGGTGTTTAAAAATAATTTGAATGCAGAAGGCAAAGTGGAGAAATACAAATCTCGGTTAGTAGCAAAAGATTATTCCTTGGTTGAGGGAATTGACTTTGGTGCGATTTTTTCTCATGTTGTCAAGTTAACTTCTATTATATTTCTTTTATATGTTGTTGTTGCATTTGATTTTTAAGTAGAACAGATGGATGTGAATATAGTTTTTATGAACCAACACCTTAAAAATGATAAAAATTCAATGAATTACAATCCACTTCAAGGGGGAAACCTCCTTTTACCATATATCCAATTCAGAATACAATATGAGATGAGATCAAATGCTCCTAAGACTAGGTCTCCTTGGTATATATATAAAGGAGACAAAGGAGTACAATTATAATGAAAGGGTACCATGAAGGGTTCTAGCCGACATACAATTCTAATACTATAAATGTAATAATTCAATATCTATGGCTTAATAAGTGGTTCTACACATAATATGGGGCTTTGTCTAGGTCTTAACATGCCCCTCTTATTCAAACAAGTGTTTTTCTCAACGCTTGACTAATTGTGGGTTTTTATGCATGAATAAATCATCTTCCCATGTTGCCTCTTCCACTGGTAGGCTCTTCCATTTGACGAGGTACTCCATGATCGCTCGATTTCTCAGTTTCTTAATCCTTGTTTCAAGGATTGTTTCTAGTTCTAGTATGATTTTCCCTTCTTCACTAATATCTGGTAAAATAGTTTGGACTGGGATCTTGTTGTCGATTGCCTTCTTCAAGCAAGAAACATGGAATACTGGATGTACATGTGAAGATGGAGGCAACTTCAATCTGTAAGCCATACTTCCAATTCTTTGCAAAACTTTATAGGGGCCATAATATTTGGGTGTTAATTTTGTGTCATTCTTTTGTTGTTTGAGGGACATCTGTTTATATGGTTGTAGCCTTAGAAATGCCCAATTCCCCACTTCAAATTCCCTTTCACTACAATGTTTTTTTGCTTGTCATTTCATTCTATTTTGTGTCATAATCTAGTTTTCCTTCAATAGTTTGAGAACCTCTTGTTGGTTCCCTATGTGGTCCTCCACTACTTGAACTTGTGTATTCCCTTTCAAGGGTGATGTAATGGATGGAGGTTGATATCCATAAAGTCCCAGAAATAGGGACATTTTTTATGAAGTATGGAAGGATGTGTTGTAGCACCATTCCACCAAGGAAAACCACTTGACCCATTGTGTATGTTTATCATATGCAAATCAACGAAGATGTTCTTCTAGACATTTATTCACAATCTCAGGTTTCCCATCGGATTGAGGATGGTAAGATAAGTTGTGAGCCAATTGAGTACCCAAACAAGAAAAGAATTCAGTCCAAAAATTTCCAGTGAAAAATGGATCTCTATCACTTACAATAATCTTGGAGACTCCATGTAGATTTTGAATTGTTTCCATGAATGTTGTGGCTATTGTACTTGCTTTAAAAGGATGATAAAGAGAGAAAAAAAGGGCATACTTTGTCAATCGATCCACTACTACCATGATGAAAGTATTACCTTCGGATTTGGGTAAACCTATAATAAAATCCATTGAAACGTATTCTCAATGTTGACTTGGTATAGCTAATGGTTGTAGGAGACCTGACGTTTTGAATGTTTCTCCCTTATTTTGTTGGCAAACTAAACATTTAGACACAAACTTTTGAACATCAGTTTTAATGCCTTCCGAAAAAAAAACCTTCTTGATCATGTGGTGTGTTTTCAACAATCTTGAATGTCCTCCTATAGGAGAAGTGTGCAATTCTAGAAGGACCTTTTGTTTGAATTGAGAGTTCTTACATAAATATAAGTGCTCATTATACCATAAAAAATCATTCTTCCATACAAAATTATCTAATGAACTGGGCTCCCCGTGTAGTTGTCGAATGATCTTGCATACCTTTTGATCTTCCTTCCATTCTATCCTTGATTCTTCCACCCACTCACATTGCAAAATAGAAATAGCACATAGTGAACCTTTTGTTTCTTCTTCTTTCCTTGAAAGGGCATCTGCCACAACCTTATGTTTTCCTTTTTTGTAGATAATTTCAAAGTCATAACCTGGCATCTTTGTGACCCATTTTTGTTGTTCTTCTAAAGATAATCGTTGCTCCAAGAAGTACTTCAAACTATCATGATTTTTTTTTACCTTGAAGTGTCTTCCTATTAGGTAAGGGCGTCTTTTTTGAACTGCATGTAGTATGGCCAACATTTCATTTTCATAAATGGGTTTGAATAAGTTTTTTCCTTTAAGTTGGTTGTTTTCAAAGGCCAGGGGTCTTCCTTCTTGCATTAAAACTACACCTATTCCACGGCATGAGGCATCACACTCCATAATAAATGTTTTTGTAAAGTCCGGTGTGGCCAGGACGGGAGTAGTACACATAACCTCCTTAAGTTTTTCAAAAGTTTTGGTTACTTCTTTGGTCCAAGAAAATGCTTCATTATTTAATAATGTTGTTAGATGTGTTGTTGTTTGACCATAATTCTTGACGACTTGTGATAATATCTTGTTAACCCTAATAATTCTCTAAGTTTCTTTGAGGTTTTGGGTATCGTCCATTCCCTAGTAGCTTTAATTTTGTTAAGGTCCACTTTTACAGCTTCATGAGATACAATATGACCCAAATATTCCACTTCTTGAACCCAAAAGACACACTTGGAAGGCTTTGCATAAAGTTGTTTCTCTTCCAATAGTTGTAATACTCTATCAACATGGTGTACATGTTCTTCCCAATATTTGTTGTAGATTAGTATGTCATCAAAAAATACTAACACAAATTTCATAAGGAAGGGATTGAAAATATAATTCATCAAGCTTTAAAATATTGAAGGTGCATTAGTAAGTCCAAATGGCATGACCAAAAACTCATAGTGAACTTCATGGGTTCTAAAACTTGTTTTAGGAATGTCTTACTACCTCATTTTGAATTGATGATATCCTCAACGAAGATCCAGCTTAGTAAATAATTTTTCTTTATGCAATTCATCTAATAATTCATCAATGACAGGAATAGGAAACTTATCTTTGATGGTCATTTTGTTGATTTGTCTATAATATGGGCACATACACCATGAACCATCCTTTTTGGTCACCATCACCACTGGTGAAGAGAAAGAACTTTGACTAGGTTGAATGATTTTGGCCTCTAACATTTCCTGGATCATGGGCTCAATCTCACTCTTCTGCGGATATGGATACCTATAAGGCCTCATGTTAGGCGATGCACTTCCTGGTTGCAAATGGATAGCATGATCATGATCTCGAGCAAGTGGAAAACCCTTAAGAATTCACCAAATACCATGGAATGATTTTTGATAACTATTTGGAGGTCTAATGGAGCAGAGGATATAGATGTTTGAACAGAAAATGAGCACAATTGTGCAACTACACCTTGGCATCCCTTTTTGAGTAATTTTTTCATGCTATTAAGCTTATCACCTTAGAGGGTTTCCCTTGGATACCTTTAAGTTCGATGTCTTTTCCATCTGAGAAAAATTTCATGAATAAGATATTGAAAATTAAAGGCCATTTATCCCAATGATTATAACCATTATACCCCTAATACAACATCAGCACCCCCATTTGGATGGAAATAAATGAAGCTATCTAGAAAATACTCTCCCATGTTTAGCTTAATACTATGGCATTTCCCTAAATAAATTATGGTACCTCCATTTGCAATCATTACTTGAAACTATGGTGTGGGATATACAAAACAATTGAGATCTTTTGCCAATTTGTAATTGATGAAATTATGGGTACTACCAGAATCAATCAATATTGTTACCTTTTTATTTTTGATGTATCCTTGTATCTTGAGGGTGTGTGGATTATTGATTTCAATGAATGCATGACAAGATATTGTTGGAGTAGTCTCTTCTAAATCTGGATCTTGTGGCAGTTCCAATTCTTGATCTTCTTCCTCTTCACAATCTATGTAGAATAATTTCTTCTCGTTGCATTTATGCCCCTTACTATACTTGTTGTCACAATTGAAACATAGTCATTTTTCTCTTCTTTCATCCATTTGTGGAGGTGTCAACATTTTTTGGTTGAGGTACGCTTGTCTTATGAACCCCAAAACGATATTTGTTTCATGTGTATGCTCCAATGGTAGACTTGTGTGTAGCCTTATTCTTGGCTTGAATATGACAAGCATATTGCATAGCTTCCATAATATTTGCAGGATGTCTTAATAAAATATCATGTTTAATGTATCTTATAATCCACCCATGTAAGTTTCCAACAATTGTGCATCCCTTATGTTATCCACCCTTGTGGCCAATACCTCAAATTTTGAATTATAATCTTCAATATCACCCAAGTGCTTGATTCTTGTCAATTGATTGAAGTAGTCATATTCCCCAAATTTGTCATATTGTGCTTCTAAGTCTCTTGTAAATAGACTCCAAGTATAATGATAAAAAGGGGGCTTCCTTTTCACTATTCATTGATACCATTGATTTGGTTTTGTCTCAAAGTTCAAAGTTGTTATGTGAATCATTTTCTTATCATCCATAATATTATGTAGTTCAAAATATTGCTCCCTTTGGTTCACCCAAGTAAAGGCCTTTGTTCCATCAAACTTCTTTAATTCAATCTTGGAAAGTTGAATTTAGGACCCCCACCATAATTAACTCCAATATTAGAGTTAAATTCACTAGTTGAAAATTGCTTATTATCATAAATTTGTTCAACATGAATACTACCTTTATTTTCATCATTTACTTTTTTTTTGATATCTTCTTTAGGGAGTCTCTCATCTAGAGTTTGGAAGATCATGGAAGACATCTAATTTTGCATTTCCTTCATGGAATTTTGTATTTATTCTTTATTTTCATCCATCTTTATTTTCATGTAATTATTATTTTATTCCATCTTATTTTTCATTTCATTCATCTTCCTTTCCATTTCTTGAATTTGTCTTTGTGATTTTACCAAATCAATAGTTTTTATCGACCTGGCAATCAAATAATTACGGTGTTCCTCCAATTTGGACAACCTGGTATGTATATCATCATTTTCTTCATGAGTTATAAATGAGACTTCTGTAGGTTTAATTGGTGTTGACATATTTTTTGGACCCATGTAGAACAAAAATAACAATACTCCTCTTTTTCCTCTTTATCACAAATTTTGAATCACCAAAAACAGAGCTTCCAATGAAAATTTATGTCAATTGTAAGTTACGTACCTTTCAAACCCTTAATTTGGATCTGTCCTCATGGATGACCTTTCTTCTAATGTATTTCTACAATTTCAGCCCTTCTAAGTTTGAAATTTTGAAATGTAGTACTCTGATATGTCCTCTCTTCACTACCATAGGTCTGACCAAAATTGGATTTGTCAATTGAAAGTTAGGGTAACTTTCCCAAACCTTGCTGATTTTTATCCTTTTAGAGAGAGTGAACTTGTACATAATGCCACAGACCCAATATTTGATCTCTGATTCTGAAACTTGTACCATAAATACTACATATTGTACTCTTTCAAATGTGATTGGTCTCACTTAATGTGTATCCTCTCTGAAGAAGATATGACTACTTTACCTGGAACACATGTTTGAAACTAGTAATAGGACTAGTCAAAAATCCTATCTTCCATAGGGTGTATCTCCGAAATTATAATGACCCAAAAGCTAAAACTTTACCACATATACAATGATATGTCTTCCAAATAACCTCTGAGTTTTGTTGTCTTAATCATCCCAAAAAAAATTATAGTGAAAATTCTAAGATGACTTGCTTGGAGAATAAAAAACCTTAGGATCAATGCTTTGATACCAAATGTTATGAACCAATGCATTAAAAATGATAAAAATTCAATGAATTACACTCCACTTCGATGATGAAACCTCATTTTACTATATATCCAATTCAGAATACAATATGAGATGAGATAATATGCTCCTAAGACTAGGTCACCTTGGTATATATATAGGACACAAAGGGGTACAATTATAATGAAAGGGTGCCATAAAGGGTTCTAGCCGACATACAATTATAATATTATAAATGTAATAATTCAATATCTAGGGATTAATAAAGGGTTATACACATAAAATGGGGCTTTGTCTAGGTCTTAACAACAGCATTCCTACATGGAGATCTCGAAGAAGAAATGTGCATGAAACAACCAGAAGGATTTCTTGTGAAGCGAAAGAAGGAGTTGGTATGCAATATGAAAAAATCCTTATATGGGTTAAATAAATCACCAAAGATATGGTATGAAAAAATTAATGCTTATATGTTGGGACTTGGCTTCACAAGGAGCAAATTGGATGACTGTGTGTATTTAAAATTAATTTGTGATCATCTTATTTATTTGTTCTTGTATGTGGGTGATATGTTGTTGATATGAAACAACAAGGAGATTATCCAGGATGTGAAAACTCAATTGTCTTTTAAATTTGACAGAAAGGATATTGATGCTGCAAATTTCATTTTGGGCATAGAAATCAAAAGAGATCGAGTAAATAGGAAACTTTGGTTAAATCAGAGGAAATATGTTGAGACAATATTGTGGAGGTTTAATATGCAAGAATGTAAATCAATCAAGGTTCTTATTCATGTGGGTGTAAAGTTATATGCGGATCAGTGTCCCGAGACACGGGAAGAGGAAGAGGACTTGTCTCGTGTTCTATATGTGAGTGTGGTTGGTAGATTGATGTATGCAATGCTCTATACTAGACCGTACATTGCACATGTAGTGGGTTTACAACAAGTATATGTCAAAACTAGAGAAGGAGCATTGGACAATAGTAAAGAGGGTTTTCAAGTATTTGTGTGGCACTACTAGTTATGGATTGTGCTACCCAGGAAGACCAGAATTGGACAGTGTTGGACGTACATGGCTTTGTTGATGCATATTGGGTTGGGGATCTGAATCACAAAAGATATACAAGTGGGTATGTGTTTAAACTCTTTGGAGGAGCAATCAATTGGATGAGAAAAATACAGTCTGTAGTGGCACTCTCAACTACAAAAGTTGAATACATGCTAGCCACTCATGCAAGTAAGGAAGCATTATGTTTACAGAGGTTATGTTCAGGTATTGAGTTGGTACAGCAATTTGCAAGGATAGATTGTGATATTTAGAATGCAATCTTTCTGGCAAAGAACCCAACTTATCATTCAAAGACAAAGCATATTGATGTTCAGTATCACTTTGTGAGAGACATGGTTGAAGACAAGAAGGTGTTGTTAATGAAGGTGGACACTCTGAAGAATGTTTCAGATTCATTAACAAAATATGTGAGCATTGAGAATTTCTCTTAGTGTAGAGGATCTATGGGCATTGTTTCCCTAGATTGTTGACTATGTAATCATGTAACCCCTTGTATGCAAAGAAAACAACTAGTGAGAGAATGTTGGATATGTGTTATATTCTTTGAAAACTTGATCCCATGTACTGTACACTGATATGGGAGAAAAGGGGGTCTGGGGGTTTCTTAGCACCCCCCAAATAGAAGGGTTGTGGGGGTTCAGGGGCGGGAGCCCCCGAGAAAAAAAAATGGTATGTTTTTGGTAGTTTTTGTTTCTGGTTTTTGGCGTTTTTTCAGCACATGGGTTTTTCCAATAGTTTTCTAATTGTGGTTAAATAATTAGGCTTGTTGACTAATCTGGGTCAATGGATTAGGGGTTTGGATGTTGTGGGATCCTTTATGTATATTGTATTGTAAAAAATGAGAAAAATGATGAATAAAAGATTAAAGGTGTGGCTCTAAACAGGTTGTTGGTTTTCTCGGTTTGGGTTTCCAGGGTAAATTCTCTATGTAATGTGTGTGTTTGCCATCATATTTTTTCTGTATTTTATTGAGAATGTGTTTGCAATAAATAATTGTACGAGGCTAAAATCTATAATAACAAGGTCAATTATCTGAGGTATGGACCTTTTGAGATATCGGAGAAGGTGGGAGATAACGCCTACAAACTCGTTCTACCCCCATACATGTGCATTTACTCAATAGTGAATGTTGAGAATCTCAAACTCTATGGGCCTTCCATGTTGGATCAAGAGGAGGAGCAAGTCCTCCCTTCCATATAGGACTTAGCACCAGATGCTCAGGAAAATTTGGCAGAGGACACAGTTTTATATAAGACGTATAGAACTAGAAGACAAGGTCAACATGACCTTTCGCGGATTGGGTTGAAAGGACAACTTCCAAGCAAAGCAAAATGGTACTCCAGGGAAAAGGTAGATAAACAATTTCCTCACCTCATTCATTAAAGTTTTTGGGGACAAAAATCCTCCCTCAATGGGGAGGTATGATCCATATTGGATAATTATATTCTTTTTCATCTATCTTGATGCTTTCAGAGTGGTAAAAATTGGAGGGATCAACTTGTAGGGTCATTTTCACGACAGGTCCCAATCTAGAAAACATAGGTCATAAACCCTATGAAATCTTCCATAACCATTTTGAGGCATCAAACAACCTTTTTTATAGACCTACTTCCTACCTTTAGAGGAAGATTCCATATTCTACACTTCCATGTCTTTCCAACAGTGTGTCAAATGCTTCAGTCGGAGTTCATATGTGAAATTTATTCCTCTCACAAGTTGACCTATATTGTTGACCACCATAGTATGAGAGGATGCCACGTCATCCCCTGTTACTCTCACATATGGGGCTAGCCATGTGAGGACTTTCAAGAAGATTCTAGAAGGTCCAAAACCTTATCACAGAGGGTCAAGGAAGTCAAAACCCTAACCCTAGACAGTTATCGGGCTATGTTAAATATCAGGCCACTAGGAGGAGAAAGGGTTTCATTCTTTAGTATTTTATGAGTTATATAGTTGGGCAAAGCACCTAGGAGTGGTATTTTAAGAGCATAGCATAGAAGGAGAGATCATGTACCATCCATACATTCCAAAGTGTCAAAGGAAACTCCAGAGAGAGTGGCTCTTTCTTTGTACTTTCATTTGAAGAAAAGAGTTGAGTGGCCTCACCTTTTAGCTGGGTTTTGTCTCATCTTGGCTTTATCAGGTTATATCTTGTGTTTATTTGTGGATGGTGTGTGAGTTTTATTTATGTTCTCTATTTTTCTCATTTTTAACTATTTCGTACATTTTGAGCAGAAAACCAGTAATTAAAGAATCTGAGATCTAAAGGAAATCAACCTTCACAGTACAGATTTTAGTATTTTACTAGATCTGTTGTGATGAATTGTCCAGTGGAATATCCATGGCAGCGTAAAGATCAAAGGGGGACCCTGCAAATCAAGCAAGAAATGATGCACAAGATAGTTTCTTGGAACTGGAGGGGTTTGGGTAGTAGGAATAAACAAGAAGCTTTAAAAGAATTGATCCAACTTGAAAACCAACTATTCTTCTACTCCAGGAAACTAAATTGGGGGTAGCAAATTCCCTTGAAGTTCACAACTTTGGAAAAACAGTAAGTGTTAGAGGGGCATACGGAGGTCTATGGACTCTCTAGAACAAGGATATCTATCAATTTTATCAAAATTTTGACACTCAACATTGGTTTTCCATCAGACTCAAGCATAAACAATGTAGAGAAATTGTAAATGTGATCAATGCATACATGCCCACCAACTATGGAGAAAAAATGGAGTGTTGGGAGACTCTTACGACACTAAGTGATAATGAGAACTAGCCAAGTATTATAGTGGCAAGAGATTTCAATACAACACTTCAGCAGAATGAGAAGAGAGGAGGAAATATAGTTTATGACTCCTTTTGAGAAAAATTCGAAGATTTCATCTCTAAGGGAGATTTATCAAATGTCAAACCCAAGTCAGGAAGATTCACCTGGACCAATAGAAGGATGGAGTCATGCCACATCGTTGTCAGGTTAGATCACTTCCTTATTCATAGCTCCTTTATAGAATCGCTTATTCTCATTTCATCTGGTATTATTCCTTGGTATTCTTTTGACCATAAACCCATCTCCCTAGAGATTCATCTCCCACCCAATTTTGGCCCCATTCCCTTCATTTTTAACCCTCTTTGGCTCGGTGACCCCTCTGCTATAAATATTATTGCAAAATTTTGGAGTACTTGGATAACTAAATCCCCCACTTTTATTTGAGAGAAGAAAATTAAATTGGCTAAATCCTCCCTCAAGGAATCGGCCAAATCTTGTCAAACTTCTCCAGTTGTAGAGGTGCAAAAAATGAAAGCTGCCTTAGAACAAGTTCAAATAGAGATAGAAGATGAGGATGTTACCTCTCAATTGTTGGAAGAAGAAAAAATAGCTTTCCTCAACCATCTGAGAGTTATCGGAAATGAGGAGTCCACATGGAGACTTAAATCTCGTAGTTTATGGCTCAAAGTTGGAGATCGAAGAACCTCTTTTTTTCACAAGAAAACAAAATCAAGGGAAATGAGGAATAATGTTATGAAGATAAAAGCAAGTATTCGAACAACCTTGAGTTCCTTTGAAGACACAAAATCCAAGGTAGATCGACATTTTAAAGAATTATACGCAGCAGGAGATACTCCAACTCTTGACAAGGTAGAAGAGATGCTAGAACATATTCCTCAGCTAATATCCAATGAAGATAATAAAAAATTGATGGAGATAATTCATATTGACAAACTACAAAAAGTCATTTGGGACTTTAACCTAGAAAAATCTCCAGGTCTTGATGGTTTCAAAATCAACTTCTACATATATTGTTGACACATCATCAAGGGAGACCTTCTCATAATGCTCGGGTATATACAAAAATCAAACAAAATGGGGGAGGCATTAACTCCCTATTTATCACATTTATTCCCAAGGAAACCAATCCCTCCAACTTTTCTCAATTTAGACTCATTTATCTATAATTCTTCTTAGAAAATATTGTCCGAGATCATTGCAAACTTAATAAAGCCTCTCCTTCCCAAGCTTATCTCAGGTAACCATGGAGGCTTCATGGCCCATAGGCAAATCGTGGACAACATAATATTAGTACAAGAAGCCATCCATTCAAGTAGCGCTCATAAGGAGAAAGGAATGGCCATTAAAATTGACATGGCTAATGCCTTCGACAGATTTATTCATTCTTTTCTATTCCAAGTTATGTCCAAATTTGGATTCAACTCTCTTTTTATTCAATGGATTGCAACATGTATCAATAAACCTAGAATATGTCTTCAAGTAAATGGTAGACCTTCTTTTTTTCTCTATAAGCAGGGGATTGTGCCAAGGATGTCCTCTTTCTCCTCTATTATACATCATCATCGTAGATTCATTAAGAAACAAACTAGAGCACGAAAGGATTTCAGACAACATACCAAGACTTAGGATAGTTTGAGTCAAAAGTATCAACCATTCACAATTTGTTGATGATGCGATACTATTGGGAGGAGCATCTATAATTATGGAAACTAGGTTCAAGCAAGTTTTAGAATTATTTTTGTATGTCTTCGATGGATCCATAAATTACAATAAGTGCCAAATTTATGCTTGGAATGTCAATTCCTTAACCATTAGAATAATCTCAAGAATTTTGTCTTTCTCATATAAATAGAATTGGTTAGCGTTCACATATATAGGGATGATGGCTAGCATCAACTCCCCCTCTCCCCATCATTAGCAAGCAATCCTAGATAAAATTAAGAAAAAATTTAATCATCGGGGCATGTATTGGCTAAACCTAGAATGCCATGTAGTTCTCATCAAGTCAACTCTCTCGACTTTGCCTATTTTTCAATTCTCAACCCTTCTAGCTCCAAAATGCACCTCTTCATTATTGGCCCAACAGATCAAAACTTTCTTGTAGCAAGGAGGGAAAAGAAATTCTAAAAGTTTCAATTGGTTAATTGGACAACCGTTTGAGCCCCAAAAGACTATGGGGAATTGGGCATAAAATATCATCTTCTTATGAATCTAGCAATGGGTGCTAAACTTCTATGGATACTAATCTTAGGGAAAGTTGAGTGGTGGAAAAGGATCCTCCTGAGGAAATATTTAGAAGGGCCTTGATTGAGATATATGGATCACTCTCTCATTAACCAACCTAGCTCACTCATATGGAAACTCCTTCAGAAAGCACAACCTATTCTTCAAGACATGCTTACTTGGATCCCAGGGAATGGAAATAAAATCAATCTATGGACAAATAGTATAATGGGGCAACGACCACTTCTAAGATTACCAAAACTGGGCCCAATCAGATTATGTCTTCAACAGAGGAATAAAACCACTTTATATGACATCTCAGCTTGGTTAGAAGGAATATGGCTCAACTGGATTTTTTGGCAATACTCGGT
>ML788236.1:23962-91543 GCA_009831015.1 Picea engelmannii
GGATCTTCATTGTGTGAGCAGTGAGTTAGTGACCCTATCCTAGTCTGTTGTTCTGCTCTCAAGTAAGGATATTTCTGAAGGACTTCTATTGGGTTAAGCTCCTACACTGTCCACTGTAGAAGCAAGGGTTTACCTACAGTCCTGTGTGTATAGATCTGAGGGTTTCATCGGTAAAGTCTTTGGCTGGGAAGGGTTTGGGTCTTTTGTTTTTATTCCAGTGATCCTTGAGCTTGGTGGCTTGAAAGTTCCTTCAACCTTTGGCATAAAAGATCTTTTAGTGATCCATGAACTGAACCTTTGTCTAAGCATAACTACAAGGACCTACACCTATTGTGATTTTGTGCTCTCTTCAGAGGTACAGAGGTAAGGCAGGTAACAGGTAAGCTTCCTTCTTGTTTCTCCTAGTTTCAGATCTGAGTTTACTATAGAATTGTCTTTATTGAATAAGCATTGTACAGATCTATAATTCATGCTCCTTGTTTACTGTTTAAGCATAGTTCCAGATCTAAGTCTGCTGTTATAGATCTGCTGTTATAGATCTGTTGTTACTTTAAGAGAGCTTTTCATTACTGCTTAAGATCTGAGATTTATATGATCTGAGTTTTCTGCTTCTACAGTTACTGTCTAGATCTATTTTTCTATATGTTGTTATCTCTGTTTATGTTCCTGATCTAAGTTGGTTTAGCATTGAAATTAAAAAGTGACCATTGTCTAGCATTTTACCCTAAAATCTAACATAAACAAATGGAGATACTTTCATCATGCGTTTGGGTAGCAATTGATGTTGCCCTTGACCAAAGCATCAACATAGAGTCAACCACTTTTGTCTTTCCACCTAAACAAAATGGTCATTGAGTTTTGTCTAGCCTCGTGTGCTTATTGAAATTGAATTTTTGTTTGTCCACTCTACTTATGGTTACTTAGCTTTCATTCCACCTTGAGTTGCTCCATGTCCAACGAAGTCTTGCATCATCTTTCTCGTGTCTTACCAATGCCTTTCAGTCAATTCTATGTCTTGGATCATTTAGAAAATATATTATTATCATGTGTTTGCTTAAAGGACTCATCATTGCCTTTCTTCCAACGAATCTTCTCCTATCGACCATGACATATTTGCTTTAGGATTTTGATCTAGAGGCCTTAGTACCTTGGTGTCCATTTTGCTCATTGGTGGATTTTCTCACATTTGGTAGTAGAGAACCCTCACTCATGCTCCCTGACCAAATGGTTCCTTTCAGTGTTCAAACTTCGATTATCTATTCACACTCTTAGGATCATAGTAGTACCTCGATTCCCATTTTCATCATTAATGGGTCACCTCATGTCCAACGGGGATTCTCATCATTGATCTTTGACTAGATGGCTTCTCCCATGTTCGACTCCAACTCCTTATCACATGGAAAGGATCGTACTAATGGTGTTAGTGTTCCATAATCAATCGAAGCCCTTGGAAAAAGATTGTTTCTTTCAATCCAATATTAAAGCGATTATCTTAGAGCTCACCTGTGGCAATGTCAAAGTTCCTTGCTTGTCCAAGCCCCTTTTCAACTGTGAGGCTCCCTCTTCTTCAAGTCTTTCCATCCACCTTGGTAGCATTATACCATTGATATTAGAGGATGTATATTCATGATGTATTTGAGATATCAATGTACATTGGACATGGCCTTCCCACTTCGTCGTGCCATTGATCCACCATCATGTATTTCATTTGACTCATACATGAGCGTGGGAATGTCCGACTCATAAATGAAAGTTAACATCTTTGACCAATATTGCGGTTGCAGGTGGCCTCCTTCCTCCTTCCCAATAAGCTATATATTCTCTCGACACTTCTATGTCCTTGAGGTTGTAGAAAAAACATGATGTACTTCAGTCGTATAGTTCCCCTCATCTATTAGGGGGCATTTGTTAGCACATTAATTGGGCCACCATGTACCATCTAGTGTTTTTGGACTGTTATACAACATTTGGGACCCATTAGCACAAAAAGTGTTTTTTCACCACTTGTCTTGCAAGTATGCCTGCTTTCTATTCAAGCTTTATGGGAAAAATACCTCATAAGAGCTATGTGGAAGTTGGAAAGTTAATTGGAATGTCATTTATCTCACCCAAAAAGCCTCCCAAACTCTATAAATACCAAGCTCAATAGATACATTAATCATCCTTGGAGAGAGAAAAGTTATTCAGGGATTGCCTCGAACGTAAGGGTGATTTACTTCTTTGCCCATTATTGAGGGGGATTGTTGTTGGTTTGAAGCCAAGGACTAGGAGAGGCCCATGGGAGGATCAAACCTTTAGGGAGCAGGATTGGTGTGCCATTCTCCCAACAAGTATACTACTTGTAACATCTTCTTTCTTTGACTGTAATGAATCTCTAATTCCCTCCCTAAAATCTGAGTTGTTTGTTGTTTGTGTTACAAATACACTTCCATTTTTGCATACTAATGGTAATCTATGAAAATTGAGGCCTTTCATGTATTGCAAACAATATTTAGTTTTCCTTTCTTGGATTTCTAGTTAGGGTTTATCTTTCACCAATGCAAGAGTAAGGTATCTTGTTGGTTGTTATGTGTGCATGCATTTTGGATTAGTCTAATTGTGTTGAGATTTGGGTACCTTGGAAAGTGGTCCCCTTGTGTTTGTGAACTTCTAAACACATGTGGGAAGTACTTTGTACCTTGTACCATGTACTTTATGTCTAATTTCACTTTGACTTAGGAGATTTAAGTCAAAAGTGAAATTTGGTCATTTTAGCCTAAAATGACAATTAATTAACTTTGTGGGTGAATTGAGGGACATAAAGTGAAACTATGGAAACTTAAGTAAAGTGGGTTTTGAGTTGAGATTCTTTTGAGATGATCTCAACCATTGATTAGGGATGAGATGAGATGATCTCATCCACTCAAATTTTAGGTTTCCTTATGCTTCCTTAAGGAGGGCGCAAGGGCAAAGGAGAGGCTCATTATTCCTTGTTATGTTCACCAAGAGAGTTGGGAGAGAAGCATGAGGATGAGGTTGGATGCATTGAGTGAGGAAAGCTTGGGCACCCATATTCATGGTGGCAGCCAGCAAGCTTATTCCTTCATTTATTTGTGGAGTTAGTTCTTGCTAGGAGGAAGGCACACAGCGAGCAGGGAGGACTTGCAGAGGTCAGTTTGCCTTGAGGACAGTTTCAGTGGAGAGCTACAACACAGATTCAGACTACTATGGGAGGGTTTCTCCATCAGAGCTTCCAGTTGGCAGAGAGCTTCAATTCAATGGTTTTGGAAACTTGTGAGGAGGGCGCATCTTCTTCATTTGGACTTGTGTTTCAGCTTGGTTCAAGTTGTTATTGTATCAGGTTCATCTGTTTATTGTACTTGTTGTATTCCACCTTCTTTTCTCCACATTTATACACTCAAATTCCAAACTAGTTTTCCCCGGGGGGGGGTTATCCAAGGTCATGTTGACCAAAAATACCTTTGTTCATTTTCATGTATGCTAGTGTTTAGAACAACATTATTTCAGCTCTAAAAGATCTCAAGGTGTGTTATATAGCTTATGATATGCATGTGCTAACATCTTGTGACAAAACTACATGCTAGATCACCTTAATGGCCTATGTAACCGTAACGGAACAGCAAAGAAATTATTGAACAGTTTGTCGTTATAAAACAGCAGCAAACCCTTGTTTGACAGTTGAAACTTAGAGCCAACTTGATGTCAAAGACAAACCTAGTTAGGAGCCTGTTAGGACCTGGAAAATCTTCAAATTGCACATAGTTCCTAATCATTCAACTCACAATTCTCACGAGAAGACTTAGAAAGCATTATGCAAGTATTCTTTCTTCTACTTCTCTTGCCAAAGGATTTACCTTTCTATCATTGTTTGCTTGTTGTTCAAGGAATATTGTAAGACCTCCACACCATTGATGCAACAAGGACCAACCACCTTGTTGAGTTGGGAATTTAATATATTTCACACACACACACGAGCCAAACCCCACATAACAACATCAACAATAATAATATTGTTCTATCAATACATGCCGAGGCAAAAATTATGAGGGATGTCAATTACATTTAGAAGGTCGACCCATTAATAGTGGACTTCCTCACATGAGTCGTCTCTATTAATAATTCCTCATTGAGGAATTTAATGATGAGCATATCTCCTAAATATGATCTCCTAAAGACAAACCAACTTGTTGGTTCGAAACATTAGGAATAGCCTTAACACAAACACAAGGACTCCTTCAATAATTTCTTGTAGAAGAAAAATGAATAATTTTCAATTAGATATATTTCCTATAATAGATCAAATAAATTCAACAAATGTCTTATTCCCAAGTTCGTTCAAGCAACTAGGTTTCCATCCAAAGTTTCTTCGTCGTGACCTTGAATGTTAGTAGAGTTGGACCTTCCTCACTCTTATGCTCCCCCCAAGATCATGCAGCCTGGCCCTCTCAGTGCTGACCACTCCCCAGAGGATATCATTTGCTAGTGCATTGGCCCTTTCATGGTGATTGATAATTTCAATGAGGATCATGTATCGTGATCCCTCCACTCGTCCTTAGCAGCCAACTCCAACGAGCCTTAACATCCTCCCTTCTGCTTAGCGCCCAGAGATACTGTCATATTGAATGATCCTGGTCGATTAATTGATGTACATATAATGCATACAACTCTAGTTGTCGATTGGGTTGGTTCAATGGCTCTGTACGAATTAGTAGTTTTTTATCCATCCGATCCATCAGTGCCTAGCATCTTTCTTGCTCTTGCACCTTATTTTATATCTTCTCTTAGCTAGAGATTTAGATTTTAGCTAGACACTTAGTTATTTATCTTTTTATCATTTTAGTGTTGATCTAGGAGTTGCTTTCGCACCCCCACTTTGTACCTACACTAGAAGTACTCTTTTAGTCCTATTGACCTACTTTCGTGGTCAATTGTTGGACATTAATAAAATTATCTTATCTTATCTTTTATTAGTCCAAGATGCAATAAATGCACTCAAAGTCGAGACCTTGCATTTTACACTTTCCCCTTACCCAAGTTGTTTCTTTCTTCACCTTAGTTAATTGAGAATTCATCTAAGGCATCTGGCTAGGTGCATAGGCAATTTGGATATCCAATAATACACGCAATTGTTGTTTTCCATATTATTAATTCAAAAAGACTCAAATGACACAATTCTACCAGAACATAAAATAGTAATCTATATAGTATTCATGTAACTTTGAAATTAAATGAATATGTTTATGGGTTGTTGCCACAACAAATAGAACTCAGATCTAGTAGTTCTTGCAATCAAGGATCAAATTTGAAGCATGCATGGCCCTTCAAGGGCCCTTTAGTATTCATGTAACTTTGAAATTAAATGAATATGTTTATGGGTTGTTGCCACAACAAATAGAACTCAGATCTAGTAGTTCTTGCAATCAAGGATCAAATTTGAAGCATGCATGGCCCTTCAAGGGCCCTTTAGCCCCTCATAGAAGGACATTAATAATTCCCCCTGCAAAAGAAATTTAAAATTGAAATTCCTTGTCAATCACGAAGTGAGGATCATTCTATATCATTGTAATGGGAAGGCAATCACTCTTATAACCTGTCAATGTTTAATTTTTAAGAATAAAGACATGGAACTAGAGAGGAAATGGTAAGTGGTGGTGGTATTGTTAACTCCATTTTCCATCGTTTTATGTTAACTTTCCACACGTGTACATTAGTACCCTTGATGCAACTAATCCAAATCATTGTTAATGTAAGTACTTACAACATGACCATTGATTTCACTAAGAAAGGGATTATTGAGTCTTCCTCACTTCATACGTCCTAGAAAGCAATGGTATTCTTGACTCTTCCTCACTGAGATAGGGGTTTTTTTAAGTCAAAAAGACAATTACTAGTATGTGGAAATTAACGGTTATCCAAAAGCAAGAAAGCAAAAAATGCATTGCATAAAATATGTTTAAACCCTTGATGAATGTTTGTCTTCTTTTCTGAGTTTGAAAATGTATGAAAAGCAAAGCCATGATTTTCCAGTGGTTTTTGTAGGTGCCTTGATCGCAGAAAATAAAAGGTCGGTAAAATATATTATTTAAGCTACTATTTACTCCTCAACCAGTGAAACTAGTTTCACCATTCTCCAATTTGCTCTTGAGATATTAACTTCTTCCTTCAATTTTTTTAATGTTACTAATCTTAGAGGACTAGTTGCAGCCTTTAAATTTCTTAATCATTTGTAGCGAACGATAGATAAGTGTTTCAAAAGAATATGTAGCTTTCAAGTGGTTACTGGTTGGTCTTGAGTATCAACAAAAGTATGTTGAAGCATAGGTAAGAAGAACATGTTATTTCAAGTGAACCTTTTTTTCAATAACAATTTTGGCAATAGTGTCTCTTGGCCTATTTTACAAGTAGAATTGTACATCATTCTTGACATGAGACTTTAAGAAGCTTGTGTTTGGTGTTAAATTTGGCAGCATCGACAGTCATTCTCCAATGAGAGGCCAAATGGGCCACCCTGAGGCTAGCCAGGGAGATTTGGAGAATCAACCAGTCTTGTGAGGTATTGACAAAAGCCAGGGGGAACGTACAACCTCTGTGAGTCAAACCAAAAGTCAGGACAAACGAGATGCTATGTAAGTCTAATGCAAAAGTCAAGGGGAACATACAACCTCTGTGAGCATAGACAATCTAGTGCAAAAGTCAGGGGGAACATACAATCTCTGTGAGCATAGACAAACTAGTGCAAAAGCCAGGGGGAACGTACAACCTCTGTAAGCCTAGTCAAGCCTTGTGAGCCATGAGCAAAAGTCAAGGCATCTAGCAAAAGTAAGGTTGAACGTAAAATTCCTATGAGCTAGAAACAAACGATCTTCCTGATATTGCAAATGATGTAATGTATCGATCTAGTGTGTTGGCACGTGTAACACCTTCCACCATGAAGAAATTCGAATTACTTTGTAAAGAGTCAAGTTGTAAAAAGTCAAAGTTGCATGTCTAGGTCAAAGTCAAAGTTGTCAAGTTTGTTGCATGTTGCATGTTGCATGCTGCATGCATGTCTAGTTGCATGTTGCATGTTGCATGCTGCATGCATGTCTAGTTGCATGTTGCATGCATGCATGTCATGTACATGCTAAGGAGTTCACATGCATCTCATGTCAAGGGCGAGTTCCTAACTGAAGTGATAAGTTCAGTTCTAATTTTGGCTGCTGAGTTAATGGTCAGTTCTAAATTTGATGGCTGAGTTAACTTCAGCATGCACTCATGCCTCTAATTCAAGCCCCCTCCTCTCTCCACTCTTATATAAGCAAGAGTTCGAACCTCTTTTCAATACACAAGGTTATGTAGCTAATAGGTGAGGAAGTAGAGTGGTATATCAGCCATAGAGAGGCGCATAACAGAGTGGCATATCAGCGATAGAGAAGGCCTGTAACAGACTGCAATATCAGTCATAAAGAGGCAGCAATAACAGTCAATCACAGACTGCAATATCAGTCATAAAGAGGCAGCAATATCAGTCAATAACAGACTGCAATATCAGTCATAAAAAGGCAGCAATATCAGTCAATAACAGACTGCAATATCAGTCATAAAGAGGCAGCAATAACAGTCAATAAGAGGCTGCAATATCAGTCAATAAGAGGCAGTAATAACAGTGAATAAGAGGCAGCAATAAAAGACCATAAAGAGACAGCGTAACAGTCGAGAAGAGGCAACGTATATCAGAAAAGATACATCTTCAGTGCTGGTCTATAACAGGTGATTATAAATCAACAAGGTCTCTTAGTTACACAGTCAGGTCAGAGTCAACTTGGCAAGATCTTTAAGAGCAGAATTTCATGGTGGAAAATTTGTAAATTGTAAGTGGTTATACATTATTAATGTAATAAAAGAAGATTGTTTGTTGGAGTTTTTCTCCCTGTATAGGGTTTCCCCAGGGTACATGTGTTGCGATCTTGCATGCTGGTAATTTCTTATGATTATTGTTGTTCTAATTTATGAATGGTGTCCAGCTAAGATCTAAGTACAATCAGAATTTTAAAGAAGTACTTATAGTATTAAATCAAGCTCAAAACTTAACATTTGGTACGGTAAGAACTCGATTCTACATGTCCCATGGAAACTAAGTTTCCAGTAAATTATGAATCTCATTTACGTGATAAGTGAAACATAATTACATTAAGAAGAAAATAACTTCTAGTCCACCGCAACTTTTCATGATTTCCAACAACTAGAAGTTCTAACCAAAACCCCATCAATCTCAAAATTGGATAACAAAACCTCATCAATCTCCCCTTCGACCATCTCAACAGCTCTTAATGACCACAAATTATAATATCTTCAATGCATAGCATAAAAGGACATGAATCTCTGGTTAAGGTTCCAAGTTTCATGATATTTCTACAAGCACATGATGGTCGATATTACTAGATGTGTTTTCATATTAGTTTCTAAAATTGATCATGTAAACTTATTGAAGTTCCGGAATGAAAAGTGTTCTACCGTATTCACTGATCTCGAGCATCCTCTATTAGGTTAGATTTTAGATTCTCTCATTCAAGATTTTTATGGTAGTGGGTTGCTTAGAAGATCATTCTCTTGTATTGATCCCTACACCATAGAAAGGTTAGCCCATTTTCAAACCATTATAACATGCATTCAAGTTGTTTTTACCCTTACATTCCAAGATTAGGCAGTGTGCATCTGTTCCTTTTAAAAATTGATCGAAGTTGGACACACTTCTAACGTGGAAGTGTTAGAGGTTGTGAAATTTTTGCTAAAAATCACATTTGGTAAATTCTTTAAAAGGGATAATACAGTGTAACATTATTCTGGAGATAAAGTACCCCTCTTATCGATATGCCTTTGTTTCGGTGAAACTGCGTATAAGATTGTGTAATCCAATACTTAGAGTGAACACATTATGGATCTCTCTTTTCCATTTTCAAATGAAAAGCATAGTGTAATCTAGGTTGTCAACATAGAAGGGTTAAACCGATTATAATTTATAGCCCTCCACAATGAAATATGAACCCTGTCCTTCAAATTTGATCCCTGCTTGCAATGGGTTTTGATATAGATAAGTGGCCAGCTAAGTAAACAAATAAATGAATTTGATCTAGCATGTAATAATTTCTCTATGATTAGAACTAACTTAGTAAGTCAACATGTGCTTCTGCCACCTTTGCGTCAAATCCCTACAAGAGTTAGGTCAAACAGGGAACTAAGTTCTTACTGACATTTGCCTAACAAGTCGGATATGTTATTTTTGCCACAATGAGCTAGATAAAGACATACTGCCAATAAATATTAATTTTAAAATATTATATGTTTTCGGATGATCTGGCAATTGCTTTGTTACTCGTCCGTATAATTACCAGGGTTTATTGTTGCGTATGCAAGGATGGGTGGGGCTACGAACTTGAGATGTCAATGATGATGTAGCACTTATATATGGAAAAAGAAATCTTAGTTACAAGAAAACAAAACAGTTTCAATCCCATAATTCAGATGCAAGATTCTTGTAACAATGTACCGTGCAAAGCTTCATCAAAAAGGACGACAGAAGCTGCCGTTGACAGACGCCAAGGAAGGGCATCGGATAGGGATACTCCTCATCATCATCATTTTCAGTCGAAAGGGGAGCAACGCACACTCGAAGAAGAATGCAAATGGAAATCTTGTGTGCTGTTATACCAAAAACTTTGCCTCCTCCTGCTGCCATTGCTGCTGCTTCTGCTTCACAAAACCCACTCGCTGCTGCTTCTGCTTCTCCTCCGCGCCAACAACATAGGACTTGAAAATTCTATGGTGCTGCTTCTTCCCCTCCAGCAGTTCTCTACCCTCCCGCGCTTCTCTGTGCCCAACACCGTCGACTCCCGAATAAAAACGGGTGTTTTCGGTTATAGTCCCAAATATACACAGTAGTATAAGTTTTTAAATATGGGACAGGAGGCGGGGTACTTTTAAATGTATGGCCCTTGCACAAGCTATCCCACATTGAGACACGGCAAAAGTGCGCATAAGTGAACATTTAATGCAAATGAACTCTTATTTATTTAATCAAAGGGAGTGCTGCCAATACTAAGTCCAACATACCACGGGGTAGGGGTGAAAACCGGGTGGCACGCAAATCCACGATCTTGGTCGTATTAAAATTGGCCAACATCCCATCCCAAGAGCAAAGTTGCAGAGTTTTTATCATATAGGTGGAACTCTAACTTTTGACATAGTTCCAAACGGATTTTAAGGTTATATTTGATCAAAAAAGTGTGGCGATTTGAATGTTGTTTATCCCAAGCTTGAAAATCCTACCATCCATGTCATCCAAAGGAATAAGAGTGTTTATTATCCTACCATCCAAAGGAATAAGAGTGTTTATTATCCTACCATCCATGTGATCCAAAGGAATAAGAGTGTTTATGACAAAAGTGAAACATAAGTAGAAGGCATTTTTTTGTTTGCGTCAAAATTGTTCATGAAAGAAAGAAGAAATAAATAAATTATTTTAACATCCACGAGGCTAACAATAGCCTATGGGACAGACCACCTCACACATTGATTTATGCATTTCAGCCATTTTCCTCTTCAATTTGATGATGAGTTCTCCCAATTTCTCCATTGTCTCATCCCTGAATAGATTATCCCAAGAGCTAGATGTCAAGATGCTTACATAGATGTCCCTACTGTCTTTGAAGGCTTCACATTCTAAAATGAAATGTTTTTTGTTTCCACTTTTTCGAAGGTGCAAAATATACACCCTTTCTTCTCAAGCTTCCTTTGGTCTTTTCCAACGCCCGGTTTCACAACGGAGTTGATGGGAATTGGTTCTTAATTGAGCAATTAGCATTTTGGCTCTCCAAGATATATTGGCCCCTATGTATGCTTTTTGTTGGTGATTGTAAATGGGGTTAAACTCTTCAATATAATACTTTTTCTTTCTCCCTAGACCTTTATCCAAAGTTCGCTGGTGGAACCTATCCATAACAAAAGCCTTTATCTCTTTATTGTTCGTAGGACACCTGTTCAAGTGAATATCCCATTTACTAAGCCATTTAATATTTTGTCGCATCCACGTCTTCTTTCTTTTGCACAATATGTCATTCAAGACGACCTTAGGCCAACGATCGTCTTCCATGATGTTACATAGTAACAAAAAATTTAGTTTCTTAAGAAAGGTTTTATGTATTTGGTAAATGCAACTTAACAACATATTGTATCGTCATTATTACAATTTGCAAAATATGTGATTATGCGACAAAAAATGTTGGTTCTAATATTTGTTCTAAGTTATATATTCTCGAATTTGAACAATTTTAATGTCTATTAAGTGTTTTTGTTATGAATTACTAACAAAAACTATTAATATAAGTTAGGGGTAAGCATATATTATTAGTAAATGACTATCAATATAAATGTGTATATTCATAGATGTGCCTATAGTGCTTTGCGACATCACATGACTTCCCATCTCTGAATCATGTGACAAATATAAACAATGTCATTTATTTGGGTCTTGGCACTCCAATACTTGTATATAGGTATAGTTGCACAGAGGAGGTCCCTTATTAATGTCCTGCTACAAACAAGGGGATCTTGACATATGCCAAGAGGATCTTGAAAACATACACCAAAGGGGTCTCATCAATAAACGCCAAGGGGTTCTCGTCGACATCCACCTGCAAGGAGGTTTTGTTGAAAAATGTCAATGGGGTCTTGACATATATAAGCAATGCTATTTATCTGGCATGGGCTCCAAGGGAATGTATACCTTTGTAGACTTTAGCAGTTAAATCGTTGTGCGAAGGAGGTCCCTTGTCCCACAAACAAGGGGGTCCCATACACCAATTTGGTGTCTGGCTTGGTCGTGACCTTAAAAATAGATTATTATTATTATTATTAGTTATGCGGAAGAAGCCCCTTGATGTCCCACTGCAAACATGAGGTCTTGACATATGTCAAAGGGGTCTCATCGACATATACCAAAAATATTTCATTGACATACACCAAATAAATCTTGTAAACATAAGCCCAAGGGGGTTTTGACATTTTTTTTTAATCTAAAAGAGGCAATTTAATTATATCACAAAATATTGTACAAAAAGATGTGATCAAGGGGGTCTACCTCAGAGGAAAACCAGACCCCTAAACCATGTTCACTATACTCCCGGAGTTCAAAAAAGTTGTATATTAACAATGTCGAGAGGAATCTTAGACTATGAGTCTAGAGGAAACTTAGACTAAATCCTGAAAACATAAAGAAGGGGCCATTAATAGACTACCCTCGAGCAAGGCCTAAACAAGAAAATAAAAAATCAATAGGCTAGGAGAGCCCTAATGAGAACTCGATGCCCTCTACATCGGGCCCTAGGCTGGTCCAGAGTGACTCCTTGGTTCTTGCTTCATTTGTCTCGGTTCCTTCTATCAGGGGAGGGGCGTATCCATCTGGGTCTATTCCTCATCGTCCTCTGTTTGAATGGGTCTAAGAATATATCCTGGGGAGGATTTCAAATGCATACCTTTATCCTTTCGAGCTAGGCTCTACTCTGGTTGGTTGACCCTGAACTTAATGCCATTTTAGGCTCGACAAAAAAGTTCAAATTTCCCCTCCAGAATGTGAATCACTTGAAGAATATTTGAATTATGTTGGCGGGTCTCATTAACGGCCTGAGCCACCAAAGCTTTAGTCATCCAATATGCTTCCACCATTCATAAATATTTAGTTTCTTTGGTCCTAGGGTTACCGGGGTTGGCCACCCATTTAGCCGCTTCTTGGATTATTTCCTCCTCCTAGATTTTCCTTCTTTTGGAAAGAACTATGTTTTCAATTGTGTTCACGACCTAGATTTCTTCCATCTCACAGTGAACCCAAAAGCATTCCCCAACTACACAGGCTTCCTTTTCTGCTCCGGGGAGACGGTTGTGGCCCCTCGATGTTGAAGCTTCATTGTTGTGGCGTCTTGATTGTCCCCTCTTAGGCTTTTTGGTCCAGCAACGGGCCATACTATTCCTCCGACTAATTCTGATAATCAGACTGAGAATCATCCAAAGGAGAGCCGGGAGATGGCAACAAAAAGAGAATAATGGATGCCTACTTTGTCGTCCCTTGTATTTATGGTTACAAAACTCGGCATTAGATCTACAGTCCTAGTTCTCCTCGATCATGTTTCGTCCTTGATAATATTTCTCACCAATTTCTACAATGGAGGAGAAGGTGAGTATACCTCGTACCTTCTCTTTTGGGCCGCCAAGATTGTCTGGGACATGTGACCACTTATTCCAGTGATAACAAAATTTCCCTTTCAAGCGTGCTTTGCTTGTCCGATATTCCTTCACACGCTTCATTATGGAGGGTTTAACCGCATTCTGACCTATCCTTGCCCAAATTATCTTTGTCATCCTTGTCCTTCACTTTAAATGACTCCTCATTTGCGCTCATGTTTCTCGGAGGCCGCTTATCTTCTCTTTCTGACACGGCGTATAGGCCCTCTACGTGGAGGGTCATCATTTCATCCTCTATGTCTATCATAGCCGATCAAGGCCATCTGTCCTCCTTGAATACTTCATGATGAGGGCCATGCTCCTAAGTGTCATATTCGGTGTGCTCTATCGCTTCCCTCGACGTTGTCATGTCGTCTTAGCAGTTGTGTTGGATCTGTTCTTCTATTCCACCTATCAGTGGGCCCCCTGGATGCCAGATCTCAAACCATTCATGCATTATGACACCTAGGTTGGCCATGTAGTCGGCCAACACGTTGGCCTTCCTTCTGATTGGCTCAATGACTATGGCCTCTAGGGAAGTTACCATGGATCCTATAACTAAGAACCCATAGCTAAGGCACCAATTATAAGAAAGCCTCTCTGCCTTGACCCCATTCATGAGTTGTTGAAGACCTTTGATGACGAGAAGGGAATTGCCCTCCACCTCCAAGGCCGAAAATCCTCTTTCTATAGCTATTTTGATGCCTCTCCCGAGTCCCGCCAGCTCTATTGCATTGTTCGAAGTAATTCCCAAGTTGGACGCAAAGAGAAGGAGGGGTTCTCCTTTGTGGTTCCTGAAGACCCCTCCTACCCCTGTCGGGCCTGGGTTTCCTTTAGATACATCGTCAAATTTTAGCTTAATGAATCCTTCCTGAGGGGTTCTCCAGAAATCCTGAATACGAGCTTTGCCAGTCTTTTTCACTTGAGGGTTCTTATTAAGGCACGGTCCCAAATTCCAATTGTTGAAGATGGTTGTTTCGGGAGCTTGTACTTGGAGATCTTGTGCCGTCCACTAGGTTACTGTAATGGATTCGGTCATATTTATGTTGATGAGCTCCAACAGTTGATTTTTGGTAAGGGCTTTGTCTTTGAGAATTCTTCGGTTCCTTTCTTTCCAAACGTTCCACATAAGGATACTTGGGAAAATTTCCCAAGCTTTGTTTAAAGAGAACATTGTTAAAAGGGTTATATCTCCAAAGTTCCATGGTGGCTATAGCAGTGTCTTTTTGCAGGTCTGTTCTCCGAAAGTTGGTGGCTCTTTGGTCCTAGAGTTGCATCGTGAAATTACATTTACTTAAATATGATCTCGGGTCTCTTCGGAATCATAGCAGAGACTACTTCTCGATGGCCCGACAAACCCTTTTCTAAGGATCTGGTCCCAAGTAAGATTCTTCTGTTAGCTACCAACCATAAAAAAGTTGAAATTTTGGGCCAAAGGGTTTTGGACCAAATGTTATTCTAGATGGTTTTGATGGGAGGAAGGTCGTAGTCCTCCATAATTTGGTAGGCTGTTTTGACCCTGAATTCTCCATTTCCTTGAAATCCCCAACAAATGATGTCTTTCCCTTCTTTGTTCTTGACTTGTCTCTCTTGAAGAATTTTGGAGATCATGTCCTTTATCTATTATATCTACAGAAATGGCCATTCCTCTAGAGGTTTCCATGATCGCATGAGGGAGTTCTCAGAGGGGAGAGGGTTTTTCCAGAAGTGGTGTAGTCTCTCCCATCCTGCTCTTTCAAAGGTCATTCTTAGGGCTAGAAACATATCTTCTTATCCTAAAATGGGGAACTATTCCCACGCATCATCCCATAAAAGGGTTGATTTCCCATTATGGACTTCCCAAAATCATTGGGACTTAACCAACCGTTGATTCTACCAAGAGTTATTCCAGATCATTGAACCCGAACGGATTCCATCTACTCGAATTAAGTTTTGGAGAAGAATAAGAGGGGTGTATTTAGACTTCCAGAGTTTGGTCGAAAGGGATGAAGGGGATTTGATCTAGCGCCACCAGAGTTTGGCATCCAACGCAGAGCTAGTCAATTGGGGGTCCCTAATTCCCAGCCCCCCTTGAGATTTGGGTCTACAGAGGGTACTCTAGGCCACCAAGGGCCATTTAGAATCTTTAGAGGGCCCACCCTAGAGAAAATTTCTCTGGAGGGCCCTCAACTGATGAAGGATATTCATCAGGGCCGCTAGGATCGAGAAGATATACACAAGGAGGGTTGAGAGGACTAATTTTATGAGGAGGACTCGACATGGCAAGGACAGAGAACGGTGAGTCCAATTTCATAGTTTTGCTTCCATTTTAGCCAAAAGGAACTCCCAAGAGGGATTATGGAGCACTTTAGAGAGAAGGGTAGCTCCTAAATATTTAGCAGGGAGGGACGAGATTTGAAAGTTGAGCACGTTGGCTAAATGGCTTTGCGCACTAGGGGGTGTTGAAAAAGAAGAGCTAAGATTTGTCTTGGTTAATAACAATACCAGAGGCTGAGTTGAAGAGGTCAAGAATTGACTTAAACCCTTTTACTTATTTGATCGTAGGGGAGCCCATTAGGAGATTCTCATCCACAAACTGAAGGTTCGACAGAGCCTCTTCCCCCTGGATAAGGGGTAGCCCCTTGATCATGCATTCGCTCTTAGCTTGAGAAAGGCTACGACCCAATCCTTTTGTGTGAATTATATAGAGGAACAGGGATAAGCGATCGCCTTGTCTCAACTTTCTTGAGACATTAAAGATTCTGGTTGGGGATCCATTTAACATGATAGAGAAGAAGGTCGGTGTAACCATATTCATAACCCAGGTTACCCATCCTTCTTCAAATCCGAAAGCTAAAATCATTTTTTTGAGAAAGTCCCAGTTCATCTTATCATAAGCTTTGGACATGTCCAGCTTCATCATCATACCCACTTTTTTGGATTTTTTAAGGGAGTGTATTGTTTCATGAGCTACTATAATGCCATCAAGATTTTGTCTGCCTTCAACAAATCCTCCCTGTTCCTTAGAGATGATTAGTGGGAGGATTGGTTTTAGCCTGGTGGCTACCAATTTGGATATAATTTTATAAATGACGTTGCATAAAGAAATAGGACGATACTTATATGCAGAACTTGCTCCTTTGTTCTTTGGGATCAGAGTAATGAAGGTAGCATTGAAGGATTGAAGAATGACTTTCGAAGAGCGGGATTCTTCTACCACCTCCCAGATATCGTTTCCTAGAATGGGCCATTCAATTTGAAAAAAGTATTTTGTAAAACCATCCAGACCTAGGGACTTCCCCAATGCCATACTTTTCACAATCTCCTCCACTTCTTCAAGGGAAACTGGACGTAATAGAGCTTATGATTGCTCTGGTTGAACCAACCTTGGAATAGATCCGATGATTTTGGTGATTGCCTCTTCTCGGCTGATCTCATGCTCACATAGTAAGTTTTGAAAATATTGAAGGAGTTCATTCTCTATGTCCTCCTTCTTTACTTTGGTGCTTCCATCTGGCACTTTGATAGCCACTGTTATGTTTTTGATCCACCTTTGGATTAAGGAGTTGTGAAAGAACCTGGTGTTTTTATCCTCTTCTTTTAACCATTGGATCTTAGGATTTTGTTACCATAGGGTCTCTTCCTGTCTCTCTCTCTTGACTAATTCCTCCTTACTCTTAGCCTCTCTCTCTCTGAGGTCAGTGGACAAAATACCTTGAATACCTTGATGTTGAACCTCTTCCATTTCTTGTTCTAGTTTTTTTTCCCCTCAAAGTTATGACCAAAAACTTCTTTATTCCAATTTCTTAGACATCTACGGACATGTTTCAACTGTTGTTGAAACTGGAACATTTTGGTGCCTTTGAGGCCTCTCGGTTCTGACCACTAGAGCTCTAGGTTCGTCATGAAATCTGGGTGATCTAGCCAAAACTTCTCACATCTAAAAGGAGCGGGTCCTTGTTTCCAGACATGGGCCCATTCTAAGGTTATAGGGCAATGGTTTGAACCTTGTAAGGGGAGGACCTCTACAAATAACCCATGTATTGCTATGAAGGCTTTCTCTGAAAGCATGAATCTATCCAAACGAACTGCGATCCTATGCTCTTTTCCTCTCTTGTTGTTCCATGTAAAGACACCATTTCTAGTTGGGACATCTTCTAGGGTGATATTTTCTATGACCTCTCCAAAGGCCTTACTCTCTTGATCAATCCTACAAAGACCTCCCTACTTCTCCAAAGGATTTGTGATCATGTTGAAGTCCCCTCGTAGAATCCACACTTGATTTATCATCAAGGCTCATAGAAGGTTTATCTCGTCCATGAAATTCCTCTTCAATTTTGGCGTATTTGGGTCGTAAGCGTTAGTGATGTATCCCTCTTCCCTTGATCCTTTACACTTAAAATTAAGTGTAAGAAGCATAGAGCTGGAAGAGATGTCCTGCATTTCTAGGAGATCTGTATCCCAAAGAGTGGAAATGCTATCCATCTGGCTTCACACCCTTGCCAAATTCTTTGTGTTATCCTTCTTATATTTCCTTCGTCACATTTTGTCTCTTGAAGGAGGATTATGTCTGACTTCATCCTATAAATTTTAGATTCCAACATCCTTTGTTTGGATGAGCTATTCATTCCTCTAATATTCCAGGCTGTGATTTTCATAATTAACTTTTGGATTATGTGGGGGGGGAAGTAATTGTCTGGAAGACAAACCACTTGTCTTGAATCTACCATCAAAGCTCTTGTTTCCTCTATCTTTTGGCGGTAGGGTTTTCAGACTCTTCTTTTCTCTTCTCCTGAGAGTTTCTTGGGGGATTTTAGAGGGTTGGTCTTGATCCCCATAACCCCTATGGTTTCCTTTTATGTTGTCTTAGTTTCCCTAGACTATTCCTTAGTTGTGGTTCTGCTAAGTTCTCCTCCCAAGATTTGGAAGTTATTACTTGAATTTTTATCTTGAGTTGTTCTCGATTGTTTGGGTTGTCTTTGCCTTGCCTTTCTTTTGTTTGGGATCTTAGAAAATACATTTGGATCTATTTCTTCCTTACCTGAGGTCCCTTGGGGAAAAGCATTAAGGGGGGAATCCCTAAATAGGTGTCCATGGATGTGACATTTCCTGCATCTAAAAAGAATATGTTTGTAGTCTAGGGGTTGAGTCCATTCATCATCCTGATGAGACTACGATGGATTCTGGTAGGGCTCCTGCTACATTCATGTAAACATGTATTATAGCATAGGAGATATACCTATCCAACTTTGTTACTTCTGAGAACTTGACAAAGGATCCCAATGTATTTCCAATGCCTTCGAGGGCCTCGGGTTCCCATAATTCTCTTGGGAGGGAGTACATCGTGATCCATATTGATGCCTGTGTGAAAGTTTCTTTCTCTCGAGCAAAAAATTCTGACCAATATCTCATGTGTAGGCCTGACGAGTTGAAGAAATAGGGCCCTTCCTCAAAGACCTTTTCTTTGTCAACTGAGTCCGAGAAGACTGCTATGAAGAATCCCATTGATCCAAGTTCGAGGTCTATTCTTCCCTTTACTTTCCATCTTGATTTAATTTATATCTGGAGGGATTTTTTCAAGGGCCAAATCCCCATAAATTTCCCAATCATGGCATGGTCTTTCATCATTTGGATGTAGTTCCCTATTCCATTCGAATTCACCTCGTACTCCGGGTTTTCTGCAGTCTTAGGTAAGCAGCGATTCCTTAACCACTTTTTCTGATTTTGTTCTTTCTCTTCCTTGTCCAGTACTGCCGGAATTGTCTGGCCTGCCTCATTTTGACCAATGCTTACTCCCCCCTTTTCGACATCCTCGCCCTTGCTTTCGGGCCTACTTTTGACTATGTCCTTAAATGACTTGTTTTCCTCCAGCTTTCCCTCTGTCGACCCTTTTCTTGAGTTCTTTTCTGTCTTGGGATCTAACATCTTGTGGGATAGTTCCTTCCTGCCCGGAAGGCATTCTTCCCTCTCTCCAACCAGGGAGTTGTTGTGCTTCTTCTTCCTTTACTAGTACACCCGAAACCCTAAGATCATCATTTTTCCTTCTTCCTGCAATCAAGTAAAAAAAAGGGGGGGTTGACATATTAGTTGTATTGTATTATGTTATATACTAATGTTATATTAGTCATATTATATATTACATTATATTATGTATTGCATTAGAGATATCATGTGTTGAATCTTGAAAAACAAGATAAACAAAAATACAAAGCACAAATATAATAAAATATAAATTAAATAAAACACTTTAAAAAATGATGGACAATGTGATACGCATAGTTTGCAATAGTATCCATCATGTTTTTTGGGGTTAATAATGGAATTTGTGTAATTCTAAGAAAAATATGGACATCTTTATGGGATCCCCGAGGGACTATCAGGTGTCTTTGAACTAATATGAGGCTTTAGCTTAACAATTTTTGTTATTTTTTAAATTACGATTCTTTTGAGGATCAATAAGATACTTATGTATCTATATAATGTTTTTTTTTTTATATTTAAATGAATTATGATTTTTGTTTTTGTTTTTTCTAGAGGAAATGAAATAAACTAATTAAAACAAAAACAAAAATTTCATTCAGAATCTAGCATTGTCAACCACGTGAACCACTAGAGAATGATTTTTGCACCATGGGAGAGGTGAAATTAAGTATTTGGTGGAAGAGGTCCATTGTAATAGTCAATTGGGCAACGAATTGTTAAGGATAAATTTAAGGTCTTAGTCCAGTATATGGTTATGGATTGGCAATAAATGGGTGAAGGAATCATGGATGAGTCTAAATCCTATATTGGGTTCCTAGTGAGGAGTGAGATTGAATCGGATTACAATCTAGTCAATATTTCTGCCAAATGTGGAGGCTTGGAAGATGTGTGGGAAGTGTTTGAAAAAATGCATGAACAAACCCACAGGCCTTATCATCTTACTCTCCCTTGTAGTCATTCGAAGCATTTTTTTCACTACGGAATAATGTTCCTACAACTCTGTTTTCTAGCATTGGTTGTGAGTCTCAGTTGAGATGGAGGGATTATACATTGGCTCAAACACTTGAGATTGTGGCTAAAAATAACACTTTTGTAGTGTGTGTTGTGAGCCAACCTTATCTACTATTTCTCAACAACTAGTTAATCAACATTAGCAAGCAGAAACATCAAGACCAAGTCCTCATATTCATCAATGATTATACCACTCTATAAGGAGTGAATAAAAAATGGCATATGCATGTTGTTCTCGTTCCTCCTACTCTAGATTTGCAGATGGTGCATTGGTTTGGATCTGATTTTATGGTTAAGAAGTGCATGGGTTTTGTTATTGAAGCCAATAGTTCATTTTGTGAGATTGGGAGATTGATTGTGAATCTCATTTTGTTATTTATGTTTTGGAATCGAGCCCAAGAGTTAAATTTTGTTCAAGTTTGTGAAGAATCAATTTCAAATATCCTAGATTAAGTATTGTCAAGGGTATTTTATTCAAGTTTGGAGGCAAATTTGAAATCAATCCAAGGCCAAATGGGTCCTCAAATAGCAAGCAGATCCATAAAAACGAGTATAGTTAGAGCAATGTCTAATGTCATATTATTATTTGCGAGTGTTTGTAATAGGTTTTATTTTCCCGTAATTTGTTTGCACACGTACCCTAAAGGTGGAGAATTAACTGCAAAGGTCAAATCCCTAAGCTTAATAGAGATTGAACTATCATTGAGCTACTACAAATGACCCTATTGTCAACTCCCAAAGCCCCCCAAAAGTGCATAGAATTTGGGTGATCTTCTCGTGGATGACTATATCGAGTCCTCCCTTATATATTTCATATGAATACAAATAAATCCATTTATCTTTGCACTATTAAGCCCTTGCATGAACAACAAATAAAGGTCTTGAAGCAAAGGATTGATGATATATACCACATCAATATGATCTTTGACAGTTTCCAAGTCATGTGATACACTCAATAGAATGGCATATCAATAGAATGGACCTAGTTCCCCATGGGTGGTTATGACCAAGAGAATAACCACTACATAATAAATTGCTTAGCATTTTGTAGGTTTTAAACCTTTACAGTATAGCAATGCACACATAGATGCTTTATAAAACATAAAGAAAACAATGGCATTCACACATAGTACTGAAAAATTTATCGTGGAAACTCTTAACTAGGAAAACCAACAAAATGTTCAGAGTCGCACCTCTAACTCTCATTGTATTAACTTCACCATTTACAAATACAATATATATATGATTTTGCGACATCCAAAACCTTGATCCATTGACCTAGATTGGATAACAACCTTAATTCCTTAATTGGAATTAGAAAACCATGGATGAGAAAACCATGTGCCAAAACTGCATAAAATGGACCAAAAAATCACCCAATTTTTTTGGGGGGGCTCCAACCCCTTGGGACAGGGTGGTTGTTGCCCCCCCTATGACCCCCCCAGGTTGTTCCTGGCGCATACGCATCGTGCATGGGGCTAATCGTGCAAAGAATATAACACATACCCAACCTATTTAAGGTGTTGGTACATGAGTATGAGGATTCTAGGTTTAATTCATTGATTAATGATGGTGACGAAGGAATGGGGGATGTTGCAACACATGAGAATCCTCGGCAAAAATCTAGGTTTGGAGTTGTTGGATTCAAAGTTTTTCTATGAATTGTTAAATGAGATATGGTTGCGATGTCAAATAATAAGTTGTATAATAAAAATAATATTATTCAATATGATCAGAAAATGCAACGTATGATTAAGAAGCATGAACATGTCTCTTTCACTTATGAGGTGGTGTTTGAGAAATTTACTATTATATGACCTTCACATTAGGATGTTTATTTGAATATGGAGGGTGCATGAGTGCACTAGTTTCCAATATTGAATTCCCCCATGGTGATCTTGTTTTTTATTGGAAAATTGTTTGTTATCTTTTTTAGAACTATCAGAATAGATCTAACCAGGTATGAACAATTGGGCAAGGAAGCACAAGCATAGATATCCAAGGAGCTTTTTTAATGGAAGCTTATAGATGGTGACATGTTTAGATATCATAATCATTCAAAACCTCTTTATGTGACAATGGGTGAGAGTGTGCAAATTACAAGAATGGCAATTGTCACGATACTTTTTGTAGGTCTTGGGTTCATGTCTCCTTCTTCAAGGGAAATGCTTCTAACTATAATGATTTTGTTGTTGTAACACCCTATTTCCCCCAACTTTGTAACTATAACCATGACTTAATGTTTCCATGAGTTGCGACAAGAATATTTGTCCATTATAAGATTAGAATGGGCATATTCAAACTATATATACATATATATATTTTGTTAATGCAAAGCTTGTTGGACAATTGACTGAAGGGTGGAGCACCGAAACAAACCATGATACTGTGAGTGAAACTAGTGAGGGGGAAAGGATTACCCTTGCCTAAAAAGCCTTAGTGCCCTTTTTTTAAATTTTTATATTTGAATATATTCTCCCTCTTTATCCTTTTTCAAAAATCAGTTAATGTAGGGAGCTGGTAGTTGGGCAACCAACCACCCATCATGAATGGAAGTATGGGAAATTGGATCGGACGACTGAGGACTGTTAGCCAGGGTACAACAGAGTACCCACCTTGGTTTTGAGGATTGACCCACGAGCTCCTCTGACACACGAAAGGAGAATTCTTGAATCGTTGGGAGAGGGACGACATACAAAGAGTTGAGGAATGGAGGAAGAGAATACAAAGAAGAGATAAGAGAATGTGGGTAGAGAGCTCGCTATTGGATTTTGAGTAAAGAAAGACCTTGACCCTGACCTAGAAAGAGGGTCGTGTCTTCAATGCTTGTGGAATAGGAAACATGCATCGAGAGAGAAGGATGTCGAGGGACTACGTAGCAGTGAAGAGACTCTTGCGTGCAAAGGTTATCTAGGTGAGAAGGCAAATGGGAAAACTCATGGAGGCCCTCACTTGGTGGGTGAAAAGGGAAATTCTTGCTATTGACTTCCTGTGAAGGAGAGTGGCCTCCACACTCAACCTAAATTCCCTTTAGGAACCTGAGATTTCCCGGTAGTATTGTGGTCTACACAGGGGTCGCCTGTTGTAGAAAACTTGGTGCAACAGAGCCTACGGTTGGGTGGAAAAGTGTGCATCCTTAGTCAGTTGGTTTGGTAAAAAATTGTGAACAAATAAGTTTCTAAATTTAACTTTGCATGGTTGAAGGTCTGATAAATCTATGAAATATGCATGTTCTTATATTGCATAAAGTTGAATTGTTCAATAGTAAAGAGTCATGAGGAATGACATGAACATATATTTTAAAATTCATGTTTGTTGGGAAAATTCTCATGCTTGTCATCTTCTTTGATTGCTTATGTAATTAATCTATAAATTCCATGGCCAAATCTGTGGATATAACATGGATTGAGTGAAGAGTCCATTCACTCGGAAGGTTGGGGTCTCCCCTGAAATCCTTTAACTTAAGAACTAGCAATGGTGATAGAAGCATGCCAATTTGAGATGAATGGGATCCACACATAAGCATCACTGAATCTACTCCCATTTGGGTCATATGACATGTTGACATGCATGGACTAGTTGCCAACACGCAAGGCAAAATTGGATTGTTTTAATAAGACCTTAGAATGTGAAGATGATGAAGGAAATAAGAGGGTTTTACAGGGCATACATAAACCTGTATCTGTAAGGCAAATTTCAACAGTACAAATGAAGAAGAATTACAGGAAAGGATGCCCATTGTATGCCATACATGTACTAAATTCAACAGAGGGAAATAAGCTAAAAATTGAAGACCATCCCATGTTGTGTGAGTACAATAACATATTTCTAGAGGAAGTACCAGGACTTCCTCCCAAAAGGGATATCAATTTCTCCATAGAGATTATGCTAGGTGTAGTACCTACGTCCAAGGTACCTTATAAAATGAGCCCACCTAAACTAGTGGAGTTGAAAATGCAGCTGAAAGAAATGTGAGACAAGGGATATCTCGGACCCAGTGTGTCCATGTGGGGAGCACCAGTATGTTTGTAAAGAAGAAGGATGGCACCCTCAAGTTATGTATTAATTATAGACAATTGAATAAGATGACCATAAAGAATAAATACCTACTATCGAGGATTGATGATATTTTTGATCAACTAAGAGGGGCCACAATGTTCTCTAAGATAGACTTGAGGTATGGGTGCCATTAGGTTAGGATCAAGGATGAGGACATTCATAAGACCGCCTTTAGAACAAGTTACAAGAACTATGAGTTTGTGGTGGTGCCTTTTGGGCTTACCAATGCACCCGACACATTTATGTGCTTAATGAACAACGTCCTCAACAAATACTTGAACAAGTTTGTGTTGGTGTCTATTGATGACATTTTAATATACTCAAAGACCAAGGAAGAACATGAAAAACATTTCAAGTTGGTATTGTATGTGTTGAGAGAGCACCAGTTGTATGCTAAATACAACAAATGTGATTTCTTCTAGAGACAGATCCACTATTTAGGTCATGTGATCTCAGAGGAAGGAGTGGCAATGGATCCCGAGAAGGTCAAGGAAATCATGAATTGGCCTGCTCCTCGGAGTGTAACCGAGGTAAGATAATTTATGGGATTGGATGGATATTACATGAATTCAAGGGTTTTCAAGGATTAGTCATCCAATCACTTCCCTACAAAAAAAGGGGTGAAATTTGTGTGGTCATCAAAATATGAAGCAAGCTTCTAGTAGTTGAAATATCTTTTGACAAATGCACCTATTTTGAAGATTACAGACCCCAAAAACTATTTCCTGATGTGAATTGATGCTTGTAAGGAATGCCTCAATGGCGACCTCATGCAAGAAGGACATGTGACCAACTACGAATCTAGAAAATTGAACGAGCACGAGAAACACTATGTTACTCATGATTTGGAGCTCGTAGCCATTGTACATGCCTTGAAGATGTGGAGGCATTATTTGCTTTGAAGAAGGTTTGTATCAATGACATACCATAATGGGCTAAAGTACCTATTCGATCAGCCATGTTTAAATTCTAAACAAACCAGGCAGATGGATCTCATTAGTGAGTTTGATTTTGAAATCAGACACATTAAAGGCAAATAGAGTCACATGGCAAATGCACTCAGTTGAAGCTTACAAACAATACACCTAGCAAAAACTATTGTATGTGAATATGATCTAAAGCAAACGATCATGTTTTCCCTACAAAATGATGAACATTTCAAGCTAATGAAGGAACATTTAAAGCAAGAGCCAGGAGGACCGAAATGCAAGGGATATTATCTCATTGAAGATGGGTTGTCGATGGATAATAATAAACTACACATACCCAATTCAATTGAATTAAGGGAGCTCATAATGAATGAGTTATGTAAGAGGCCTTTTGTAGGTCACCTTGGTTATCAAAAAATGAAAACAACAATGAAGAAATTATACTGCTAGCCCAGAATGAAGAAAGATATTGCGGAGTATATCACCAAGCGCTTAGAGTTCCAACAAGTCAAAGTTGAACATATGCATCCAAAAAGATTGCTACAACTAGTACAGATTCCAAAATGGAAGTGGGAGGCCATATCCATGTACTTCATCATGAGAATACCAAAGACAACCAAGCAACATGTTGCAATCATGGTGGTGGTGGATAATTTGAGTAAGAAAGCTCACTTTATCCCAATTAAATCCACTTACAAAGTAATAGATGTTGCAAACATTCTCATGAAGGAAATTTTCAGATTGCATGGCATGCCCAAGACAATCATCTTAGATCGAGATGCTAAGTTCACATCGAATTTATGGAAAATTTTATTTGCAGGCTTTAGGACACAATTAGATTTCAACATTGCTTATCATCCTTAGACAGATGGGAAAACTAAGAGGGTAAACAAAGTGTTGGAAGACATGTCGAGAATGTATGTTATGCATCAATCCAAGAAGTGGGAGGAGTAGTTTCCCCTGGTAGAGTTTGCTTATAACAATGCCTACCAGGAGTAAGTGAAAATGAGTCCCTTTGAGGCCTTATATGGTAGGAAATGCAATATCCCATTCATCTGGGATAATCCAGTGGACACGATTTCACTTGAACCAAATATGTTAAATGAGATGGAGCAAGAAGTGACTAAGATAAAACAGAATTTGAAAGTGGCTCGGGATAAACAATACGCTTATGCTGACAGAAAACAAACTCATAATGAGTTCAAAGTAGGAGTCCATGTTTATCTTAGAGTCAGGCCCAAAATAAGTTCTCTCATAATGGAAACCTATGCCAAGCTATCACCCGACTACTATGGACCATTCAAAGTCCTAGAGAGAGTGGGACCAGTGGCATAGAAACTTGCCTTGCCTCTTACTATTAGAGCGCATAATGTATCCCATATATCTTTTCTTAAGAAATATGTCCATGACTCTAACCATGTTATTGAATGGACTATCATCCACGTGGAACTAGAAGGAGAGTTGAAGCCGAGCCTCAGGGAATCCTAGACAGGAAGGAGACACTGCTCCAGAACTGAGCCATCAAACAGGTCAAGGTGTGGTGCACACACTTTGGAATAGATGATGCCACATGGGAACTAGAGGATGCCATGAAAGAGGCATACCCATTTTTGTTTGTTATATAAGTTTGTTTATATGGGTGGTAAAACATCGAAGACACTGCCTATTTTTAAGGGGGAGGGGAATGTAACACCATGTTTCCCCCCAAGTTTGTAACTATAACTATGACTTAATGTCACCATGAATTGCAACGAGAATATTTGTCCATTATAAGACTAGAATGGACATGTTCAAACTATATGTGTGTGTGTGTGTGTGTGTTCTATTAATGCAAATCTTGCTAGACAACTGAATTAAGGGTGGAGCACCAAAATAGACCATGATACTGTGAGTGGAACCAATGAGGGGGAAAGGATTGCCTTTCCCTAAAAATCCCTAGTACCCTTTTTGCCAAATTTCATATTTGAATATATTTTCCCTCTTTATCCTTTTTCAAAAACTAATTAATGTAGGGAGCTGGTAGTTGAGAAACCAACCACCCATAGTGAATGGAATTATGGGAAATTGGCTCAGACAACTGAGGATTGTTAGCTAGGGTACAACAGAGTACCCACCTCATTTCTGAGGATTGACCCATGAGCTCCTCTGACACACAGAAGGAGAATTCGTGGACCTTTGGAAGAGGGAAGACAGACAAAGAGTTGAGGAAGAGAATACAAAGAAGAGAGCAGAGATTGCCGGAAGAGAGCTTGTTGTTGAATTTGGAGCAGATAAATACCTTAACTACAAATTTTACTCTAAATTTGTTTCTCTAATTCATTTCCTCATTATCTTGCTATTAATTAATTAACTCATGAAAGCATGACAATGCAGACTTGTGCAAGAATAAATAATCATTCAATTACAATGGCAACATAAATTATAATTATAAGCTTATACATGCAAACATGGTTGAATGAACTAGAAAGTAATAAAATCCATCACATAAACAATGCTAATTCATCAGAATTCATAAGTACGTTCATGAACACTTGTATGTCTAGAAATTATCCACCAATTGGCTATAGAAGAAGGATGTTCCACCCATTCATAGTCTCCTTGCTACACCGATTCTCTTTGCAACAGAGGCCACCCATAAGTTGAGGCTATGTTTCCATAAGGGTGAACTTTTCCTATGGCTATCTCTAATTCTCTTCTCATAGCCCAATTCTTGGGTTCACAGTCAATATTTACACTTATAGTTGTCACAATCCACAACCCTCTTTCCCCATCATCTTGCACAACCCAAGGAATGGGATCCCCTTTTCTGCCCAACAGTCCTTCAGGCTATCGCACCTCCCTCCACGGATCCAGCATAGGCTAGCTAGGAGATCTCACTATTGGGATTCCATGGATTTTCAACTATAGAAAAATTCCTCAATGACAATGATTGTCATCCCATACAATCACAAATTTCTCACAATTCATGGTTGTATCTTTCCATAACCCATTTATAATACGTGTATGGTCATTCTGGATCAGGGAGTAACTCTCTCTAATTTCCCCAATAGGATGGCAATTAAAGATCTCCCAAGTTTGATAACTTGAATTCTACCACTAAATTATAACTCGAACAACATGAAGATTCAAGCTTGAGTGATAGTTCGAATATATTTTTCCTTCAAACCCCTGATAATTAAGATTCTCCATTAATTTGAAATACATCCCAAAAACATTTAAACTCTCCTCCAAAACCTTCAAACTCTCTCTCCTTCGCATGGATAAAAAATGTATAGGTAAAATTGCATGTAAGTGGGAAACCATGTGTCTTCGTGGAAAGTAATTTTTTTTTTTCTCTCTTATCACTAATCCAAAGGATTAAGGAATAATAATTAAGTAAGGTCAAGGACTTAGGCTTATCAATAAAATAATATTAGTTTTCTTTATCCCCTTTCAACCCCCCAAGTCCCCTTTCTTTCCACTCTCGTGGAGTCATATACCCCCATTCTTTTGTCCTTCTTCTACAACATGTGAAGTATTTTTTTCTATCATTCAATGTATAATCTTACATTTTACATCATTTTTATTTTTTCCATTCATCATATACATACATAATACCGATCCAAGGATCAAAACTAGGGTATTATGTTTCATCTTCACATTGTAGAGTTTTCATGCACAAAATTGTGTTGTGAGGCATGTTTTAGCTATTAAGAGGCAACAAGAACCAAAAGGTAGCTCAAATATTCAAACCCATGTCTCTCATGCACAAATGACTAAACTCCAATATGTTAATTGGGATATTAGACTATAGTGTGTTGAAGGGAAGTGTAGGGATATGTATGATATTGGTGGGTTATTCCTTAACATAAGACAACTCAACCCACCGATGTTCAAAACACAAGCAAATTAGCTTAATCACACATACAAGAGAACAATATTTTGGATAAGATAATTTTCATAGAGGACCAATCCCATTTACATAATGTAAATTTGTTGGTAAGGAACTTTGAGAAATTTGAGGGAAATATTAAATGAGATACAAGCTTTGAAAATATTTTGCAAGAATATTTTACTCGCTACTACACTTGGGGTCGATATTTGTCATTTGAATTGACATTAATTGAAAAAAATGATTTTAATGTAAAAAATCAACTAAAATTCATGAAATTTGTGTATTTTAATGTTGTTTTCTCGGATGTTCATCACTTAACTAGCATTATAGTCATAACATCAGTTAACCATGCTACATATATCTCTTAATCAATGTTTAATGCACATACTAAATTATTTTCCAAACACTTTATTAATGTATGGCTAGTAAACATTGTTTAAGCGATGTTTAATTGACGTATTGGCAAACCTTAGACAAGAAACAAAAAATGGTGAAGGACATTCAACCCATACTTAATCACTCATACTTAACCTCTAACTATTATAACTATTAGCTAATCCTTATAACTACCAACCCATAATTCCCTTATCACATTTAACCCCCAATACCTAACAAATTATATAGACCCAAACATATAAACCATATAACCCTGACATGTATAACCCATACAACCTCTAACACCCTTAACCTTTGTAACACATAATCATTATGCACTTTAAGCTCTTTGACCCCAAAACCTTAACCAATATAACCCTTACAACTTCTGACTCCTATAATGGTTAACCTCTATAATACTTTACCATTAATTCATTTACACATTAATGCTTATAAATCCTAAATTCCAACTCTTAACTGATATAAACCTTAACCCTAACCCTTTTCACGCTCACTGACATCACATATAATGAATACAACCCTTGACCCATATAAATCATATCACTCATAAACCTTAGCTAGTATAACCCTTAAACCCTAGAATGCATATCAACCTTCACCTTATCCCATACAACCATTCTACCCCGATAATCACTTTAACTACTAATTAACCCATATAAATTCCTAAACCTTGTAACCTTTATAACCCATTATTCCTACACCTTGTAACCTTTATAACCCATTATTCCTACATATCCTATCCTCTAAGATATAACCATAGAAAAATCTAATCCCTAAACATGATAGAACCTATAATCCTAAAAATGACAACTCCTTTCACCCTTATCCATTGACCCCTATAACCCTTGAAGACTATGAAAATTAATTAATGTATTGATATCACTCTAAATCCATAACCCATAATATATATACTCCCTAAAACTTAACTCTTATAACCTTTGTAATCCTAACCCATATCCAATATAACCCTTTTAATGCCAAAATCATATACACCTTATAAAGTTAAAACCTTAAGCCCTAATACCATAAATCCAAATCTATAATCCAGACTTCATTTAGCCCCTATCACTATTAAATAATATTAACCTCTAACGCTTATAGCCCATATATTCCTTACATTCATTTCCTAACCCCTAACCCTTTGTAATCCCTAACCCCAAAACCATAAAACTTGTAAACTCTAACTGTATAATACATATAATGCTTCTAACATCTAACCGTTATAATTCCTTACCCATAGAACATATAGTAACTTACACTTAATCAATAACCCCTAACCCCTATATATTGAACCCCTAACCCCTCAAACCCTTGCAAAATCTATAATACCCAGTCGATGCTATTTGTAAATCCTAAAACTATTAACTAGTTACCCATGTAACACATAAATCCATAACTCCTATAATGCACATTCCTTAAGCCTTGCCCATGAAATCCTTATAATCCCTAACTCTTATAATTATAAACTTTAACCCCTAACACTATTATAGCCCTTAACCACTATGATGATGATGATGAGGCCAATGATGATGACGACAACGAGGCTGAAGAGTACAATGATGATGAGCATGATGACAATGAAAACTCCATGGATGATGATTTGGTTAAAGAAAAAAAGAAAAAATATTCTCGTGCTATTTATTGAAGAAAGGAAATTCCTCCATGCACATACTAAATAGGGAGATACATCAAACACTAAAAAATTATGCATGCTTGATTTGAAGCACAACATTTCGCAAAATGAATAGTGAATGTGAAAGAAACGACATATACACCTTTGAATATTTCATTGACACGTCGCCTCATGTTATCACTCAATTTGAGCTTATTCATTAGCTATGGATACTTTGCAACATATTGATTAATAAATTAAATGTGTGAATTGAATATGAATTGTAGAAATATTAATGTCAAGAATAGTAAGATGCATTTGCATCAAGTTGCATAGAGAGATTTAAATGGGGAAAACCCCCCTCATTGGTGAAAAACCTCTAGAAACAAATTAACTGATAAGTCCCTAGGATGCAATTTCTTTCTCATGCATTTACAATTTGTTTGTACTCTTTGCTAGCTAGGAAGGGAGTCACTAAGTGCATGTCTAGCAACTTCTACTTTTCCTCCACCTTCTTTCTTCCAAGCTCTTCCTTTTAAGGTAACTTGGTCACTAGAGTTGCAATGATCCTAATGTTTAGGTCTATGTGTTAAAGTGGTGCCTATGTGCCCTCTTTTTGTTGAAATATTGTAACTGCGAAGAATATTCTAATTATAATTGAATTATTATCATGTAGATCAATTCCCTTTTGTGGATTGATCATGTCGGGACTTATGTATGACCGAATCCCCTTTTGTGGATTGGTCAAACCCTAATCAAATGATGCTAGTTGAGAAGTAGGCCCCTAGGGATAATTAAAGTTGTTTTAGCCACTAGATGAAGAAGTCGACCTTGCTTGATGAAAATACACAACCCTAATTCTCCTCGACTAGTATAAATAAGAGAGGCGAGCACCTCATTCTCACACTCACTCAGTCATTCATCTAGTGCGCAAGTTTTGGAGATAGCTGCAATTGCCAGAAGAAGGAGAGAGAGGTGCATTGCTTAGTCTTGGATATTCTTGTTGGTTTGGTCTTTTATCTTGGCATTGTATTGTCAATCTATATTAAGGAAGTTTTTGTTGGGTTTTCTTCCCCATGAGGGTTTCCCAGGATAAAATGTTGTGTAACTTGTGATTGTGTTTCTCTCAGTGATCCTGCTTATACTATTATTGTCTAGTAAATTGAAAAGAACTTAACAACAGCTCTAACTTTAACATGGTATCAGAGCTAAACCAAGTAGAGCACCTTTCACTGGGTAACCAAAAACGTCACTGTTTTCATACAAGAAATTTAGGGCTTTTTACTGAAAGAGAATTTCAGCCTAAAAATCATCTAGGGAAGTGTGCCCTAGCCTAGCGAACTCATTGACAGCTTGAGCGCACCTTTTCAGTGGCCAGAGCCTCCAAAAAGTCAAACCCTAGTTTTGACTAGTACCATAAAACCAAGAACCCAGAACTAGTACTAGAAGTACCAATCCAGATTTGCACTGGTCCAATTTTAAGGTGTAAAATTTGGATTTTTTTTTTAAATCAGACTACTCCAACCTACTCGCCTTAACCCAATGCATCTAGTCCCTAGATCAGAATTCCAAAATTTGAAAAATTAGGGTTTCCTCATAAAACGCTAAGTTGCAGTTACAGTACCAGCTGCAGTTGCAGTAGTAGTATCGGTTACAGTTATAGTTGCATTATCAGTTGCAGTTGCAGTGCCAGTTCCTTCATGCCAGTTGTAGCACCAGTTGCAGTGCCAACACCAGTTGCAATACCAATTGCAATAAAAATTTTTGTGAAGTGTTGGGACTGTTGTTTTATTGTCCTAGTGTACCCTACCCTAGCAAGATATTGTCAGAGATATATACTCACATATGATTAAAAATTATTGTTATTCTAAAAGGGTACTTGGAGGAGAAAGGATCTGTTGACAATCATAGAGCCTGAAGGATCTCAGATCCAACCCATTCACAGGAATAATGCACCCCGGGTTTGATTATATTGATATGCATCTATTTGTTATTATTTTGACATCTAGGTTGTATGCTGAAGTTACGACAATCATACTAACCCTTGGTCAAAATTAAAGCCAAAGTATTAGAATGAGATTAGATTTTATTCTCTAACTTAGATTTTCGTCAAGATAGCATATTGTCTTAGTACATAGGATAGGTTGAATAAAACACGTGTCATCTTGAGTGAAGGAGACTTGGAGGAAAAGCAACACACCCTAGTTTTGACTAGTACCATAAAACCAGAAAACTAGGAACCCATAACCAGTACCAAAAGTACCAGTCCAGATTTGCGTTGGTCCAATTTCAAGGTGTAAAATTTGGATTTTTTTTAATCAAACTACTCCAGCCTACTCGCCTCAACCCAACACATCTAGTCCCTGCATCAGAATTCCAAAATTTGAAAGTTGAAAAATTAGGGTTTCCTCATAAAACCCTAAGTTGCAGTGGCAGTTGCAGTACCAACTACAGTTACATTTGCATTATCAGTTGCAGTTGCAGTGCCAGTTCCTTCATGCCAGTTGTAGCACCAGTTGCAGTGCCAACACCAATTGCAATACCAATTGCAGTAAAAGTTTTTGTGAAGTGTTGGGACTGTTGTTTTATTGTCCTAGTGCACCCTACCCTAGCAATATATTGTCAGAGATATGTACTCACATATGGTTAAAATGTATTGTTATTCTAAAAGGGTAATTGTAGGAAAAAGGATATGTTGACAATCATAGATCCCGAAGGATCTCAGATGCAACCCATTCACAGGAATAATGCACCCCAGGTTTGATTATATTGATATGCATCTATTTGTTATTATTTTGACATCTAGGTTGTATGCTGAAGTTATGACAATCATAATAACCCTTGGTCAAAATTAAAGCCAAAGTATTAGAACGAGATTAGAGTTTATTCTCTAACTTAGATTTCTGTCAAGATAACATATTGTCTTAGTGCAGAGGATAGGTTGAAGAAAGCACGTGTCATCTTAAGTGAAGGAGACTTGGAAGACAAGCAACACACCCATTCTTGAGGACAAGACTCCAGGTTTCATGTTTGATTGATTAAGTTGATAAAATTCAAAGTTGCACATGACAAGTTTGATAACTACCTCATTACAAGTAAACACTATAGTTGAGGCAACAATCTTTGAAAAGTATTATACTTGGCAGCATGTGAGCATATTGAGATAAATGCTTATTGTGATCATTTACCAGATACAACTAACATCTCCCCTAGGAGAAACGTTTTGTGTTGGTTCTAGGTTACCATAGAGGAATGTTTGATCACAAAACTAGAAGAGTGTTGATCTCTTTTCATATTGTATTTCTTACTTTTGATTTTTGTTTCAGGCAGGTCACAACTGATAGCTCTAAAGGAGCTACTGTGACAATTATTCGTGCTATTGTTTTATTATTATTATTATCAAAAGAGTATTATTCTTGCTTATTGTTTTGTTGACCTTGTTTCAAGTAATAGGTGATAACCATGAGGAAGCTATAGTGACGGTTGCAAGAGGCAACATACTAGACGAGACATGGAGCAGACTATCCAAGTCGTATATGTAATCGTATACATTCAGAAGATGAAGAAGAAATTACTTTTGAGATACATAGTATCTCATATGGAGATGGACTGTAAGGAGAAGAAGGCTCCAAAGATGACCGAACATTAGAACAAGAACTCATAGTAGAGTTGTTCAAAGGATAATGAAGCCACCTTGACAAGAAGCAGAATTCGCTTGAAGTTTGACTCAACTTTTCATATTAAGACTTGGTATTCAACACCAAGTATATCTTGTAGAGACTATCCTTGTAGAATCATAAGAAATCGAGATCAGGGTGAGCCTGATCACAGAGAGGATCAGATGGGAAAAAGAGACATCTTCCAGGACTTGCAAACAAATGCCAAGAGTTGAGAAGACTAGATCGTATCTTTAGAGACCTCTAGGAGACATGAAATATCCTTGGAAGATTCCCTTGTTTCAGTGACAGAGAAGGAAGCCAATCAGAAGAACTGGGATATCGATTTTTCCGTGAGACTAGAAGGGATGTCAGTGTTGACTTCCAAGATTGATCTAACAGATCAAGCATGTTGCAGATAACGGTATAAAATATGTATGAAGACAGAGGATTCTCCCAACAAGAGGGAGAAGACTATGGCGAGACACTTGATCTAGTAATCGAAGAAATAGTTCCAGTATTTGAAGACAACCAGAACAACCATGATTCATATACAGTATGAGATGCAGTGGGAGAAATCCCCATATTTAAAATTAAGTGGCAATTGGTGCAGTACATAAGTCGGGCCATGGAGACATGACTACAATAGCATATAGAGTTACCTTCATGAAAGAAGAAGAGATATTTTTAGTATCAATTATTGAACCACTCTTAGTTTTAGATGAAGTTGTTGCTGTAATAGAGCAAATGAACTACTCTCAGAGTTCAATAGCTACAATGATTCTCAGCTTCAGAGAAGCTACAGGTGTAGATTCCTAGTTCCAGAGGAACAGTTGTAGAGAGAGTAGAAGACACACTCTCAGACAGTGAGACAAATGGTGCTTTACAAAAAGCATGTAAAGCTAGCACATGATTGTGCATACTAAGTTGAAGTTGAGCAAGTGTACTGGGTTGGTACAATGAGATTTGAAAGTTTGGTTTCAAAGTACAGGACAAGAAGACTCATGTCTAGAAGTTGACGCAAGCTCCAAAAGCTTGGTATGGCAGAATTGATAGTTTTCCGATGAGCTTGGACTTTACCAAAGTAAAGCTAATCCCAATCTTTACTTCAATATCGTGGATGATGGACCAGTTGTATTGTTGTCATGTGTGGATAAATTATTCTTGACAAGTGAAAAAAAGCTTATCACATATTGCTAGACAAAGCTTGTTGTAGAATTTGAGATGAAAGACCTAAGCCTGATATATTATTTCTTAGGTCCTGAATATTGGCAGAGCCCAGAGAAGATATTCCTTAACCAAGGGAAGTATGTCGTTGAAATACTGAAGAGGTTTGATATGTTTTAAAGCCATGAACACACCCATGGAAACAAAGTTGACGCTCCTAGTTGATACTTCGTTAGAATTGATTGATGCTACTATGTACAGACAAATTATTGGTTCGTTGATGTATTTGACGAATACTAGGCCAGATATATGTTTTGTAGTGAACACCTTGAGTCAGTATCTGGTAGAGCCCATACATGTTCACCTTGTAGTTGCAAAACATGTGATGATATACCTTAAGGGTACGTTGGAATATGGTCTCTGTTATTTTGGAGATCATGACTTCAGACTAGTTGGTTATACTGATTCAGATTGGGTTGGAAGTGTTTATGATAGAAAGAGCACTTCGGGATGTTGTTTCAGTCTGGGTTCAACCATGACTTCATGGCATAGCAGGAAGTAATCTAGTATTTCTCTCAGCACGACAGAAGCGAAATACATTGCAGCATGTTTCGCTAGTTGTGAAGCCGTATGGCTTCAAAAGTTGTTGATAGGTCTATTCGATTTGGAGATGGAAGCCACTGTGATTCTATGTGATAACCAAAGTTGCATAAAGATGACGGAGAACCCTGTGTTCCATGACAAGTCGAAGAACATAGAAATACAATATCACTACATTCGTGATATGGTACAGAGGGGAGCTGTAAATCTCCAATATGTTGGCACATATGAGCAGGTTGAAGATGTGTTGACTAAGCCTTTGTCTTGTGTAAAGTTTGAATACTTTCGAGACAAGATTGGTATAGTCTGAAAGGACCTCCCTCGAAAGGGGGAGTGATACTGATGATACTATGCTATCCTGACCAACAACGGGTAGCTCAGTTAGGATTTTATATCCTAGGGGATTGATCATCCCTGGATAGATCTTAAAGGTTTGGTAAGGACGGTATGTCAGAGTACCTGTGCATGTATATGTCAGTTGTTGTCAGTAGTGGTAGCTCTCTTAGGATTTTTATAATCCTAGGGAATCCTTTGATTCATGAGAAGATCCTGAAGGTCTGGTAAGGACGGTCTGTCAAAGTACCACATGGTAGCTTCGTTAGGATTTTATATCATAGGGAATATTATGATTCTTGGGCAGATCCCTAAGGTCCGTCAGAGTACCACAAAATGTTTTTGTTGCACCTGCCTCATTCTGTTGCCATATGTTGATGATGTTGCTATCTCAACCTCATGTTGATGATGTTGCTATCTCAACCTCGTGTTGATGATGTTGTTATCTCAACCTCGTGCTAATGATGTTGATGATGTTATTATCTCAACCTCGTGTTGATTATGTTTTTGTCTCAACCTTGTGTTGTTGATGTTGCTCCAACTTCGTGCTATTGATGTTGTTGTACTAACCTCATGTTGTGGATTGATCATGTTGGGACTTATGTATGACTAAATCCCCTTTTGTGGATTGGTCAAACCCCAATGAAATGATGCTAATTGAGAAGTCGACCCTTAGGGATAATTAAAGTGGTTTTAACCACTAGATGAAGAAGTCGACCCTGCTTGATGAAAAGACACAACCCTAGCACTCCTCAGCTAGTATAAATAAGAGAGGCTAGCGCCTCATTCTCACACTTGCTCAGTCACTCATCTAGTGCATAAGTTTTGGAGACAGCCGCAATTGCCAAAAGAAGGAGAGAGAGGCACATTGCTCGGTCTTGGATATTCTTGGTGGTTTGGTATTTTATCTTAGCATTGTATTGGCAATCTATATTAAGGAAGTTTTTGTTGGGTTTTTTCCCCCATTAGGGTTTCCCAGGATAATATGTTGCGTACCTTGTGATTGTGTTTCTCTCAGTGATGCTGCTTGTGTTATTATTTTTTAGTAAATTGAAAAGAACTTAATAACAACTCTAAATTTAATACTTTTGACCCATTTCCCATCATGCATCAGAGACCATATAGTCACAAATCACAATTTAAGGTGTTTTATATTTGTTGAAGTGTAAAGCCTATAATCCCAAATAAAACATTGTTCCTATAATCAAAACCCTATTATAGTTGACCCAACTACCTTTTATACATCCACCAAGATAATTGAAGTGTTAAGATTCAAGCCTAATTATTCGAGACAAGGATAGAAGTTGTTAGTTGTTAATCATTGCATGTCTTGGAAAATAATATAGGTGGCATAATACATGATTCTATTATGCCCAACATCCTTGTTTTGTATCATTTTTATGTATTTCAAAAAAAACATCTAAATGCTTCTTATAGGAGGTCTAACGTATGGATCATGAAATTCCACTCATATCATGACGATGACTTAGAAGTTAGAATCATATTTGTTAGACACACAAAATTAGTTTTAAATGACCAGGAAAAATGATTTATTTGGCCTAGAATAAAAAGGATCAAGAATCTTATGCAAGACCATAATTTTCCTCAACAATTTATCTTGGTTAAAAATATATAGAATCCTATGTATGTATCATAAAAATATCTAGAATCTTGTGTAAGACCATAATTTTCCCCAACAACTTTTCCTAGTTAAAAAGATCTAGGATTATGTGTAAGATCATAATTTCCCTATCCCAAAGAAATCCAAAATAGGTTATCCTTATCCTTGGGGTTTTTTGATGGGGCTAATCAAGGTAGTCCAAAGAATTGTGGTGCTAGGGCCATCCTTCATATAAAAAATCATCATCACTTTCTTCTTAGATATGGTGCTAAAATTGACTTGAACAATAGAGTTGAGTTCTTTTCTTTATGGACTTTGTTAAAATTTGCAGAACACAAAGGTGTCAATAACTTGCAGGTTCTGAGAGATTCTAAATTTCTCATGGGATGGGTGAATGACAAGTTTCAGATAAAGAAATTGACTCTAGGACTTATAATGCATAGGGTTCTGAAGGTAAAGTATCACATTGATTCAATTTCCTTCACTCACATCTACAAGGTTCTCAACAACAAAGCAAATTCTCTTTCTACATAAGTTCTCCTCGTTGGAAGGCACCTTATCTATCTAGGAATTCAAGGAGGATGCTTTGTCCTCTAAATATTCTCTGTCCATCTTTTGATTTTTGTATAAATTTTGGATTTTTTTCTTTTCTAAATTATCCCTTTGATGAAGATAGTTAGCTGCAATTTTGTTGTTTAAGATTGTAAGGCTCTTGGAGTATCTTTTGTATATTTTGTAAGGATAACGTACTATAGTCAATATCCATGTAATGTGAATTTAAATAATGTTTTCCTTTAAATAGATGCCACTAATACAATCCAATAATTAGGTGGTGCTTATGGCAAATATTTTGAAAAAAAACTCTAAAAATTGTTAACAATGACATTATTACCTCATCATCGTAATGGGTTTTGTCCTCTTAATTTGCATTTTAAAGCTCAATATCCAATTTGTTTCATCGATGATTATGACATATAAGTCATTTTATAACAAACCAGTTCCATGCTGTCTAAAACATACAATGTAGCACCCAAAACTATATCAATTAATTTGCATCCATTTAGTTGTTTATATTGTTTGAATTTTACATTTTAATGATTTAAGGCATTGCATTGTAATTAACACTTTAAAATTATTAAAGTAAAAAATTAGTGCATCAATTCTATATTTTGATCCAAAGATTTATGCATTGTGGTCCTATCACCTTTCTATTTCTTATCTCTTCATATTATTAGTCCCTACCCTTTGGGCCGAGGGACTAATAGTAATTGATTTTCCAATCCCTGCACACAAATCAATGTCAACAAATCATTTTAACCAAAGTTTTATGGATCCATACAATTTTCTAGCTCAAATTTCATTTTTTATCCTAACTTTTTAGTTTGAGCTCTTATTTGGCCTCATATTGAGGCAAACTTAGGATAATATTCACATTGTTGAGAGAGGTTTTAGAGAGGTTTGGACTGTATGGATTAATGCTAGACTTGATGTCTAGCATTAGTTCCTAGCAATAAATGTTAGGTTCTCTCCCATGTTTATTACCTCTAATGTTTATAACATAGTTGCTTTGATTACACATACACATTATTGTTCTTGAAACACACAACATCATTCTTTCTCTTTAGCTTCCACCTACATTAGCAAACAATGCCCTAGATTTTCATAGTTGTCACTCCTTCGGCTCATAGATTCCTCTCCTCTTCAAGAAATTGGCCAGTCCTTCCCATTCACTACTTTGGATCATAGTTTCCTATCCTCCTATCCTCCTCAAGAACATAGTTGTCTCTCCTCCTCAAGAAATTGGCTGGTCAAGCTCGAGCATGTGTTGTATGCTTCTTTATGCATGCGTTGATTCATTTTTTGGGAGCCTTCCTGCAATATGTAAAAACTTCTATTTAACTGTAAATATCTTCAAAAAGCCATGGTTTCTCATATTGAATGTATTTACAGGTGGCGGACAACATACCTTAAAGATATAATGAAAGAAGAAGTTAATCAATAGTTAAGGAAAGGAGGAGTCAACAAGAAAATCCAAGGTTTGAACCGCTTCCCATTCTTCCCAATGTGTTGTGAATCTCAATCAGTCCCCCACGGAGGCACTAGCTATTGGTATTATAAGCAACCATGAACAAATATTAACACACATAAATCAACCATAAGAAGAACAATATACTCACAAAGGTCACATTTCATTAATGTACGATAATGATACATCACTCTCACTGTTCAATACATACACGAGGCCTCATAATATAGCATTGAGGTGCTCATAACAAGATTCCCAATATAGCATAGCAATATCCATAATATCTCCATGAATATCTCCATAAGAATCTATGTGATCTCCATCCCTAACTTCACTCACTGTCCTCATCTTTCATCATACATAAACTTCTAGAGTAAGTCTACTTTCATGAATAATAATTTTGTCATATCAGAAGTAAGAATTATTACTTCATACTCCCCCTTAATGAATACTTATGATTCAATCTAGATGTCTTGAGTTGTCTTCATCTTTTAGTCTTCTTCATTTTCATCATCTTTTGTCTTCTTCATCTGCATCCATTTCTTCAGTTGTTGTTGTCTTCCTAAGCTGTATCTGAGTCAATCATCTAAACTGCATCATCTTCTTATCAAGGATTTCTTAAGCTTACCCTTGATCTTCTAATGGGTTTTCTATGGGTCACCCTTCAACCATTACGTCATACCTAGGATTTTCCTTGGCTCACCCTTAACCATTACAAACTTGAAGTGGTTTTGTCTTATCACGAACTATTCATTACATTAGGTGGTTTCCATTGATCACAAACCTGCATCTGTTATTACAAAGTGGTTTTTAGCTTACCACGAACCAATAATAAAATACTTGACTAAAAAAAATGACTTGATAAACTGACAACTCTTTCTTAAATATGCTTAATTGACTTTAATGAAAACATACCTTTGGAGGACCAACTAACTCATGAAATTTATATGGGAGATGTTGTTGTATATTTGAAGACTTGAACTTGTAAAATCCTTTCAACATAAACACAACATTCTTCCATTTAGGGACATCTATCCAACCACATTGGACTTGTATGTGAGCATTTGAAATCTCTCGATTCCAACACTTGTGATGATCATGATTTGTAAGACCAAAAAACATTGTAGGGATGTAAGTTCCGACATTTTTCCTTTGCATGCCCTGTTTTTCCACAATGACTGCAACATTCTTGTTCATGTTTCTGTACTTGATTTGTTGTTGTGGCCTCTGCTCCTGGTTCTTTGCTTCTGTTGCTACTTGTAGATGATTCATATGTTGTAAATGTATCTTCTTTCACAACTTTGATAGTTGCATTGCGTGTTTGAAATTCATATCCAAGGCCTTCATTTCTTAGTCTTACACTTACTTGTATGGGATTCTGAATACCTTGACCATTCTTGCCTAAACCTTTTCTTTCAAAACCCATTTTATTCAAAAATTTTGAACCAATACCTTTTGTGTACTTTTCAAAGCAACCTAGTTCTTCGCCTACAATAAGAGATTCATCTTCAGAAATATCATCATTTTGAGTCTCGGAACAAGAGAGAGACATATGTACATCAACACTATTACCATCAACCAAATCACAAGAACTATCAATTAGGTCACTTGTATCACATATTGCATCACACTTTACTTGTTATTGTTTTAGTTGTTTTACGTCACTTTCGAGAGTTAACAACACATTTTCCTTTGCCAGTAATTCTTGTTGCAATGATTCTATCAATTTATACTTTTGATATTCAATTTTGAAAATACCATCCACAAATTCATCTAGTGATGTCAACTTTTCTTCTAATGTGTCAATGTGTTGTGTAGCAGAACTAAAAAATTCATGATAAAGTTTCTTATCCTGTGTTTTGAATTCTTTATGCAAGGATTACCGAGGGTCATAAATTTTGACTTGGTTATCCGTTTGGGCTGAAGAGTTCACTGTCGTGTCAATCTGGTCCTTTAAATCAAACATCGCCTCAACACTTTTCCAGGGCCAAATTCCTTCATATAAGGCCTCAAATTGGGGTTTTAGTGTTTTTTCAAGATTTTTTAAATCAATAATTATCAATCATCTCTTAGTTTATACACCTAATCAGAAAAATGAGTTGACAAACAATGTCGCTTTAGTTAGCTCTTAGTTATTGGTCAATTTTAGAGTCATGTGAGAATTTTGTAAAATTAGTTGTTTTCTAAAATATCATATATAAGGGGTTGAACTTCCATTGTAATAGTCAAGATGGAGAAGGAATTAAAGAGATTTATTTGAAATTCTTGTGTTTTTTCGTGGTTTTTAGATCTTGTGAATGAATCCAAGTTTATTAACTACATCATCTAGTATCAAAGCAGGGAGATGGTTGGGAGAGGAAGAGGAAAAGTAGGGTATCTTGCTCACATGCATAGAGATATGCAAAACCTCCAAAGGCAAGTAGCATATCTTACAAACATGTTGGCTAGTCAGAGAATAATAGAAAGAGAAGTGTCTGATGAGGAGATAGACCGAGGAGATGTAGATCAACATACATAACATGAAGAAGAACAATTAGAGCACATGACTTTTGAAGAAAGGATGCTTAGAGCTCTAGAAGGGAGAAATGATGGGATCAAAATGGAAGTTCAGAATAAGCATGGAGTCTTAAACTAGAGGAGTTAATAGATTGGATGAATGCCATGGATTTTTTTTTTAAATGGAAGTCGATGACAAAGGAAAAGAAGGTGAAATTTACATGCACCAAGTTGAAGGGTCACGCCACGGGCCCACGATCTGGTGGGATCATGTTCATAAAGATAGAGCAAAAAATGATAAAGACAAAATTAGGACTTGGAGCAAGATGGGAAAAAAATTGCAAGATTTTTTTTATCCTATGGACTATGCCCAGACCCTTTTTCGTAGATTTCAAAACTTGAAGCAAAACCTGTCCACCATGGAGGAACTCACAAACAAGTTTTATTAGTTGTCCATTCATGTTTATCACTGGGAAACTAATGAGCAATTGGTTGTAAGATATGTGAATTGTTTAAAATTTTCTATTCAATATGAATTGAGCATGCATAGGGTTAATGACGTGAAAGAGGCATACCAACTAGCCTTAAAAGTCGAGGAAAAAATAAATAAATAAATAAATAAATATATATATATATATATATATATTTATTTATTTATTTATTTATTTATTTATTTTCTGAAAGGAATAAAGGAGCAAGGAGGGGTACATCATCTAACTCACGGGGTGGTTTTACCTATGGTAGAGGAAAATCATCCCAAGGAGTTGAGAAAGCAGAAGATACTCGAAAAGGTAACCCGAATCAACCACGAAGAAGAGGATTTCAGAGGGGTATAGGTTACAGTGGTGGCAGAAGAGGACCTTATGTGTGCTTCAAGTGTGGTGTAGATGGTCATTGAGCATTTGAATGCCCAAATTATAACATGCAGGAGCCAAAGTAAGGGAAACAACCTAGTTTAAACTTGGTCCAAGATGAGAATGAACAAGAAGGACTTGAATATGAAGTCTCACCCAATATGGGGGAGAATCTCATGATACAAAGGTCAATGGTGATTCCTGGAAAAGAGCAAAGGCAGAGTAGCGACAATGAATATTATTGGCTTTAGACAAACATTTTTCGAACCAGATGCACTTCCGGGGGGAAGGTAGATCAAGTTATTGTTGATAGTGGCAGTTGTGAGAATATGGTTTCCAAAGAGATGGTAGATAAGTTGAAATTACGATGTGAAACACGTCACCATCCTTACTGAATTTCATGGTTCAAAAAAGGGAATGAAGTCACCATTAATAAAATATGTTTGATCAAATTTTACATCGGTATGACTTATAAAGATGAAGTATGGTGTGATTTCATTCTGATGGAAGTATGTCATCTTTTATTGGAGAGACCTTGGCAATATGACAGAAAAATCATAAATGATGGAGAAAACAATACCCACACCTTTTGGAAGGATGGATTTAAAGTCATCTTATTGCCCCTTAAGGATGAGGGAAAAGATGAGAATATGTTGTCGGAAAGAGAGTTTGTTAAGAAAATGAAGGAAACGAGATTATGTTATGCATTAATAGTGCAAGAAGGAGTTAAGGAAGACTTACCAATCCTTACTGAAGTGGACACAGTACTAGAAGAATATGTTGATGTTATCCCTAATGAACTACCTGGTGGTCTTCCACTAAAGAGGGATATTCAACATCACATTGATCTAATCCCAAGATCATCTTTACCCAATCGAGAAGCCTATAGGATGAGTCCTACACAACATGCAGGGCTCAACCGACAAGTGGAAGAACTTATTAAGAAAGGTTTGGTAAGAGAAAGAATGAGTCCCTGTGCTGTACCAACATTGTTGACTCCAAAAAAAGATAATGCATGGAGGATGTGCACAGATAGCAGAGCAATCAATAAAATTACCATCAAATATTGGTTTCCTATATGGTTGTTGGACGACATGATGGATGTGCTAGTCAGAGCTAAATATTTTCGTAAAATTTATTTGCAAAGTGGATACCACTAGATTCAGATTTGTGAAGGGGATGAATGGAAAATTGCCTTCAAGACCAAGGATGGAATATATGAATGGATGGTGATGCCATCCAGGATATCCAATGCACCTAGTACTTTCATTCTGTTGATGAATACTATGCTTCAAACTTATATTGTTAAGTTTGTTGTCGTTTATTTTGATGACATCCTAATTTTCAGTAACAACAAAGAATATCACTTGCATCGTTTAAAAATTATATTGGATGCATTAAGAAAACATCAACTTTATACAAACCTGAATAAATGTAGGTTCTTGCAAGAAAGTTTGGTATTTATGGGTTTTTTCATCTCAGTAGAAGGAGTCAGGATGGATTCAGAGAAGGTCAGAGCAATTTTGGAGTGGCCTAGTCCTAGGAGAATAATAGAGGTACAAAGTTTTCATGGGATGTCCACCTTCTACCAAACATTTATTTGAAATTTTAGCAGTATTGTAGCACCCATAACAGATTGCACCAAAGGCAAGACATTCATGTGGACCAATGAAGTTGAGGAAAGTTTGCATTTTTTAGTGAAAAGTTGAATGAGGTAAGAAAGAACAACTCCACAAATGATGTAGGGTTTTATTAAATTGTGAAAGCATTGTGACATTGGAGGAATTATTTAGTGTCGAAGGAGTTTGTGTTATTTACTGATCACATTGCATTAAAATATGTAAACACCCAAAATAAATTGAACAATGGACATGCAAAATGGGTCTCTTTCTTACAAGGCTAAACCGTTGTTTTGAAGCACAAATCAGGACAAAAAAATCAAGTTGCAAATGCCTTGAGTCGTCGCACTGTTATTTTGACAACCATGGAAAATCAAGTAAATGGGTTTGCTGCATTGAAGGATCTCTGTGTGTTCGATGATGATTTTTGGGCGATTGTTGAACAATTGGAGAATCCAGTAGCTAGGAACATGGATCTTACTCAGGGTGAATATTTTATGCAATATGGCTACCTCTTCAAAGGAAAACAATTGTTGGCATGTAGTGGGAAGATCCGGGGTTAATCATCAATAGACCAATAAAACCCTTAGACACCGACCCTTTCAACATCACCTACAGAGTAAGTGAAGTTTCACCTAAGGCATCTAGAGGGGATGTAGGAACCAAGGTTTTGCAATGATGAGGGGAAGCGAGGAATTCAACACGTCTTTACTAACCATCTTCTCATGTGCATAGTTTCCATTAGTTAACAATTACTTAACACTCAATATATTCTATGCATGGCATTCTCCCACTTAGCATTCATTCATTTATTAGTTAATATAGTGCGCGATATTATAACATCATATATAAATAAAACATTCAACATACTTAAGAATTTATCATCATTGCACCATAACAGTAAACATCATAACATGGAAAGACAACACATCATGACACATTGGTTTAACATGGCTCACCCAACTTGGGTTACATCCACAACGACTGGATTCTTTTTTTATTTATTGATAATATTCTTACAGTTGAGCACTGTGCTACAAAATATGCAATAGTAACATTACCCAAACCTGCCTAGTCGTTCTGCTATAGTGCGAGCCTCACTCCTCAGTCATAACATCTTAACACTTAGCCAAAAACTCAGTTAGATCCTCCCTCATCCACTACTCGAACATTTGCAACCTCTCTACCCAAAAACCGATTAGATATTTATACATCAAAATAGGGCTAATCCCATTACAGTGTGGACAAAATGTCAAAAAATTCTAACTACTTTCCACCTTTTGCGCATCGGTCCATCACGCTTCCTCCTATCGCATGTTTTGACTCCTTAAACTATGCTCCCATCACACATTTTAACTCCTTAAACTCTGCTCCCATCGTGTGCTCTAGCATATCTTCTAACTACCTTTAATTATTTAACTTATTCTGGCATAGATCCCAAAGCTTAACCAAAATAACTATCCAACAGACCCTGAACATGCACCTATGGCTCGTCCCGAGCCACTCAAGCCTTCTTCTAGTGCGTCATGAATTTTTTGAAGGTCTCCTTCGTTGTCACGGCCTTCTCCTTTACCTCTATTTCCATTTGCAAAATTTGGTCAACTAAGTTGGTAGTTATTGGAGCCTGCATCTTCCTAACACCATCGTCAACAACTTGTTTGATTATTCCTTGTGTTGTTGCTAAGGCAAATGTCACTATGTATGCTTCGTCCCATAGTACTTCTATCTGTTGTGCATGAGACTGTTGCTCCGCCCTTAGCTGATTCATTTTTAAATACAACTTTTTGTTCTTGTTCATTATTGTTACCACCTCTGCTGGTGGTAATGTTCCCATGTCTTCTTTGAACTTCTGTGCCTTTTCTTGTGCATCTTATATCTTCTGGTTGATCTCTTGTTGTTTCTTATCTTCACTTATTTAGGTCCATACCCCCATGGTTTCTGTATACATCTGACCACATTCGACTTCTAGATTCTTGATGTTCTCCACCACTGTTGTCATTATCTGCTCCCTTTTCTCCCTTGCTTTAGGTGGAGTGCCCGACATCATCCCTGCTTCTAGGTCTATTGTTCATGTGCGGAAGCCCTGAATAGCTTCACTTATCTTCGTTACTTGGTCTTCGACCGAGGCATCCATCTTAATCTGAGCTTATGGGAGTTCTTGATAAACCTTCTCGAAGGCCTGCTGCATCCGTTGAACCTTCTGCAAGGACTCATCATGCTCTTGCTTAACTTTGTTGTACTCCATCTCCAATGCGACATTCTTGGTCAAGTCCTTAACCAACTTGCTAGAGGTCTTCTCTGCACATGAGTTCATCTCTTATGTCGCGCTCATCTATAATTCCTACAATACATCAATTGGAAGTTGTGATAGCACTAGGTCAATGTGACCTAGTGCCCTCGCTTATTCTTGCATCTCTATCATGGGGAACTCTACCGCCCCTATTTCTAACTTGATCAATCTTCGTTCACTTGCGACCGCTAATGATTGAAAAAGTGTTGGCTCTGCCTCCCTGGTCTTTGTGGTACTTGTTGTCAGTTCCTCCTCTGTCTATCACCTTGGAACAATGTTTTCTGCTTCTAGTAGTTGGCACAACTCACCCACCTGCTCCTGCATGAGTCTGTTCATCGTTTCATGTTGTTGTGTTGCACGTTAAAACACAACGTCTATGACTTCCTTCGCTTGATCTCCTATCTTCTCCAAATATTCCTCTCTCAAATCCTGGATAGCCACTTCCTTGAAGGCCTTGCACTTTGTCCATCGTGGCAAGGATCTCCTTGTCTCTAGTTCCTTGCGCTTCCTATGTATGCGTGGTGTTGTTTGTTAGGTTGTCTCCTCTGGGTCCTTTCCTCTTTTCAGTGCATCTCCTTCTTCTTCATTGTCATCGATCTTATGTACTTTTGGGTTTTTCTTTTTTGATGGCCCTGCTTCTGTTGGTGGAATATTCCACTCATAATCCCAATCAACCATAATATGGCCCATCTCGTCTTTAGTCAATCTGTATCGTGTAGGCAACCGTTGTTGATCTAGGTTCTTCTTTGCTTATACATATGGTGATGCCCTGCCTTAAAGCGCGCCATTGCCTTATATGCCTCCACCACCTGTGGTGGTATGTACGATGTCTGCTTGATGTTGTCCCTAATATTTTCCTTATGAATATAAAATGCAACGTTTTTGTCCATCTCTGGTGCCTTGTGTGTAGTATACCATAGGTTCTGATACCGTGCAACTAGGCAAGGCTTCTCACGAACTCCCAAAAATTGATTGTCATCTCACTCCCTCCTAGCCAATAGTTCTATTAGAATTAGTAACCAGGCATAATGGAACTCGGTCCCCTTATCCTATGCTTCCTCACAATCAATCAAAAATTGGTTTAATAATAAATTCACCCAGTTCATTTGGACTCCCTCGACACATCTTTCTGCTACCACTATCACTTCTACTAGCACTTGATCTTTTCTACACTTTTTTAACAAATTGCATGCTAAGGCTTGCATCACAAACCTTATTGTCTATTCGCATATGGTTGTGACATCTAAACTGCATTGTCCATAGAATGTATGGAATTTCTCCATTATTCTTTCAGCTAGAGATTTCTCATTCTTTTTTTTCGAAAAACAACAAAGAGGGGTCCTCCCCCTGCGATGGAAGACCGATAATATGTACGATCAAATTTGTATCGATGGAAAATGGCCTCTCGAGCCACAAGTAGCTCCCGTGCACACAAATTAACAACATTTTCACACACACAATAATCTCTTAGCTCCATCCAAAGCATGGTATATCAGAGAGGTTGAGAATTCCCGCCTTCTACAACCCCGTAGCCCACACATGTGGTTCTATGGCTATCATATGAGTCTCAGAACTAATGTACTTCTTCAAGAACTTGTTGGGCACTAACTCTAAAAACTTCTTCTCATATGTAATGTTGTGGTTGACATACTTTAACGTGGGTATCAGACCTAACATGTCCTCTTCCACGATCACTCCTTCTAGAATCAGTGGTTCCATGAGCGGGTACTTTGCATCCTTCTGTTAATTGACCTATTTTGTGGATGGATTTCTGGCAGGGATATAATCCTTGGGGAATATCGACACTGAGAAAAATTCCTCCCGTGTCTCTTCTAGTACCAGTGGCGTTGTAGGTTGACTGCGTTGTTTTTTCGGTACTGACACTGAAGTTGTTGTTGCCTTAGCTGGTGCCATCTTCATCTGTGACACTGGTCTCTGCATTCAAATGTACTATGTAGCTCGACTCTATAACTTCATCTCTATAATTGGGCTCTACAACTCTTCTCTCTATGTGAATTCTAACTGACAATAACCTTCCCTCATCGACCCTTTGCTTGCTTTTATACTTTATTGCCAGGTGTTAGCTTCCCTTCATGCCTAAACTTTATGTCTAATCCACTAATGGTTTTCATTCATTGCCTACCTTAATGCTCAATTGACTCTGTATCTTCGACGAATTCTCTGTTTGATTCTGCAATCCGTCAAAATCTTCTAGCCAATCAACATTTAATGTTACACGACACCATTACTTCATCATTATGATAGATATTTATTGTACGTCCCATCATGGATTGCCTTAAATGCTCTTCGTTGTCATCTATGCAATCTCTTCTCTCTGCACGATCGCTTTGCTCTGTGTGATCTTGTTTCCTTCATCTACGCGTTCTTCTACCTGCTTCTTTCTCTTCTACGATAATTTCCTGATTTTCCTTAACTTCTTGGACTCTGCAACTTTCTACTTCCTCCTGGACTATTTTCTTTTTTTTCCCCGTTTTACTTGCTTTTTCTTTAATTTTCTACCTTTTCTTCCTATAGTACACCATGATACAAGTTAGTCTGCACAATTCTCCTAATGTGCGAAAGGATGGTCCTCCCTGTACAATTTCAATTGACTCCCATTCACTAGTCCTTCCATGACTTGTCCATCCAACTGTTCTAGCTGACCAACACTTGCTTCAATCACATATCTCATCACGTATGGCCCTATCCAGTGCGTCTTGAACTTTCCTGGGTGCTATAAGAACTTACTGTCATAGAGAAGTACAAAATCTCCCGTGTGGAACTTCTACTGCTTGATGTGTCTATCATGCCATGATTTTTCTCATGCCTTCTATACTTGTTGATTTAATCATGCAATAAATCGGTCTTCCTCTAATACTAGTAACTGTGATAGTCTTTCTTCTATTGCGTCAGAATCTGTAAGGTCTGCCATCACAACAATGTGCGGAATCGGTACAAGAAATTCCATGACCATGACTACTTCCTGACCATATGCTAATCTAAAGGGTGTTTGACCTTTCAACTTCTTTCATGTAGTTTTATAAGACCACAACACTGCAGGAATCCTTAGGTCCCAATCATCTCGTCCTACATTACATATTTTTTTAATGCATTCTCTAATATCTTATTCAAGGCCTCCACAGTTCCATTAGCTTGAGGGTGAATGTAGTGCTCTTCCAATGGTGAATCTGGAACTCTTCTGTCAATGCTACAATTTTCTTGCTCAAAACGTGAGTCCCCTGATCGCTCATAGTTACTTTAGGACACCCAAACCTTATAACTATGTTCTCAAATAAGAACCCCACAACTGTCTCCACGCTACAATCAGTAACTGGTTATGCCTCTTCCCATCTTGTTAAGTATTTTTTTGCAATAATTATGTACCTGGCTCATGTGCTCCTCGCTGGTGGATTAATCGGTCCGACAAAATCCACTGCCCATTTTTCAAACGCTTGTAAAGTGACTTGCGGATTCAAAGGCATCTCATCCCTACACGACGATCTTCCTACTCTTTGACAAACATTGTAGTTCTGAAAATATTCCTTAGAGTCCGTATGGAGGGTGGGCCACCATTTCCCCGCGTGTAAGATCTTATGCGTTGTAGCCTTTTCTGCATAATGTCCTCCTGCAATTCCATCATGTTCCTATGCTAGGATCATTGGTCTTTCATGTTCTAATACAGAGCATCGTAGTATTCCCTCTATGCATAAATTATATAAGTTTCCTGTAATCAATTGACAATTTGCTGCTTTAACCACTAATTTGTTCTTCTGTGCTACTATCATGTCGAATGGAGCAATTCCTGTACTAAAAAATTGGACAATTTCTGCAAAGTGGTCGTCTACCATTTGAACTGAAAATAACTACGCATCTGGTAAACTATCATATGGATTCCCTGCATCTTCTCTAATTAGTATTCACGATAAATGTTCTGGGACTGCATTTAGTTTCCCTGGCTTCACAATGACTTCGAAATCATACTCCTGGAACAACAATAACCATATGCAAATTATCCCCCCCAACACTATCTTTTTCACTAGGTATCTCAGTGTAGAGTGGTCTGTATACATCTTGAAATGAGACCCCAACAAGTAGTGTTTGAACTTTTGCAAGGCATACACCATTGCCAAGCCTTCCCCTTCAATTTTTGTGTAATTGTTCTCAGTCGTCGACAACTTCCTGCTAGCAAAGGCAATTGGATGGTCTATCTCTCCCTCTCCTGGTTGGGCTAACACTGCACCAAGCACTATTGACGACGCGTCCACATGAATGTGAAACTCTTTCTACCAATTTGGGAACACTAGAATGGACGCAATTACTAACTTCTACTTCAATACGTCTAGACCATGTTGACAGTCTTCATTCCATTGAAACTTAGCTTCTTTCTTTAATAAATTTTCCATCAGAGCTGTAATCTTTGCATAGCCTTTAATACATTTCTTATAATATCCTATATGACCCAACATTGTTCTTATCTGTCTCATTGATTTTGGTGGTGGAAAATTAACAATCACTACTATCTTGGAAGGATCAACCAATAAACCTTGCTTGCATACCATATGACCTAACAATATCCCAAATGGGGTGCATAAAATACACTTATTCAAATTTAATGATATCTAATATTATCTACATCTATCAAGCATCAACCATAGAGTTTCTATGTGGTCTTTCAATAAACTAAACATAGTCCAATCATCTAAGTATACTTCAAGAAACTTATGAATAAATTCCTTAAGGGTTGCGACAACTACTCTATAAAACACAACAGGTGCATTCTGTAACCCAAACGACATTATTGTGCACTGGTAGCTTCCCCATTATGTCGCTTTTATCATCTTATGTCTGTTTTATAGCACAATCTTTATTTGATGATAAATTGAAAAGACATCAGTGAACTAATAGGCCTCCTGCCCTCCTACATTTTCTAACATCTCGTCCGTATAGGGGGTTGGAAAAGGGTCATGTAAACAAGCATCGCTTAAATTCCTAAGGTATACACAAATTCTAATACCCCCATTTTTCTTATCTTGGACCACCATTGGAATTATCCATTCAGAATCTACGATGGGCTCAATGATACCAACTTCTATCATTCTATCAAGCTCTACTTTCACTTTTTCCTTGTACTTTGGATTCAATCTGTAAGGTCTCTGTCTTACTAGCTTAGTGTCTGTTTTTAACGAGATATTCATCTCTCCCAATTCCCCAACTATTCCCTTCATCTCTAAAAAGGTTGTCAAAAAGAGATATTGATACTCGTGCAATAAGTCTGTAATATTTTCAACAGTCTCATCATTCCAATAATCACCAATAGTCACGAACTTCGGGTTCTCTTTCGTGCCAAAATTCACTTTGCATACTCTTAATGGCTTCACATATGCATCAGATTCAAGTTCTGGTCCTATCACAATGTGCTCCCCTTTAGTCTCGGGTACTTTCACCTTTCTTGGATCTTCTTCCTCTTGATCTTCTTCAATAACATTGTAACATTCCAGTGGTTCATGGATTGTCACAGATTCTCTGTGTGCACTACATGCATGTACTATTTCTATATGTTCTTCTTCCATAACAATCTTACTTCTAATGACTTGTAGAGCTGCATCTACTAAGGGTGACTCAACATCAAAATTAAATGTTACCTTAAAATTTTGGGTGATCTATTCCCAATCTGTTGTCCCTTTGTGCACTTCTAGATCTGGATACTAGTTCTTGGGAACTGTCTCAAGTGTATGTATGAACTCGTGCGTCCATTCCTACTTTAGCACCTATCTCCAAGTTGTCATACACCGCGCAACATGATCCATTAGATTACTCATCCCTGTATACTTGTGCATAAACTCTTATGTTCCAAATCTAATCTACAACATCCTTTAGAGTGCTGCCAATCCTCTATTCTTTCCTTGTGTGTAGCCCACCATCTCGTTGGGGTTGTTCTTAGTGCAACATCTAATGCTAACAATCTTTGTTGTTCGAGTATCTGTAACTTGAATTCTTTTTCAAAAGAACTTACGTTAGTTAATCCATCAAACTTTGGGGTGTCACGTACCTCTGTTCCGATCCAACGCAAAGAGCGAGTAATGTGAACACATCTTCTAGTCGATACTTCGTGCAACATGTACTACCAATGTTCAAGTTCTTCCTTTGATTCTGATGCACAAGAGCTAATGCTTCTCCAACTAAGTGCATCATTTGCAGTAGGATTCACATGGTCATATTGTACATGTTATCAATTTATTTTCTTGCGGGTTCCACATACCTTCTTGCTTCTGTGGGGTCTAATGGCGCAATGACCTTTAAGCCTCCTCCTTCAAAAATCATTTCTCTTTCCTTCAAGTTAATAATCACCTGATTTTCAAAGGCCCAATCTAGTCTGAGCAATGCTGGATACAACTGACTGTTATCCATGATCTCAATGACTTCAAAGTCAGCTACACTGCGAACGCCATCGATGTTAACAGGTACTCCTGCTAGTATCCCGATATGTATTATCTTATGTTAGTTTTCCAACCTCAACTAGAAACTTTACCAAACTAGATTATGTTTTCCCATCGTTTCCCATGTTTGTCTTGGAAGAACATTTACATCCGATCCTAAGTACGGGATGAAATTATCCATGCCATACTCTCCTATCTGTGAACTCAATCTGAATTCTCTGTTTGTCTGCTTCTTACGCAATACTTGGTTCACTGCTCTCTGTGTCAGAGACACTTCTCTGTTTCAGAGGTACTTCTCTATCTTGGAGGTACTTCGTTGTTTCGTCCTTCATCAAATCTAAACAACTCTTTAGAAAATATTTCAAAGTATTTTCCTTTTCGATTGGCTTTTCTAGAATGGTGCAATCATAAACTGACGTCATATCATATACTGGTGGTGTATTTGACGTTGATGTTATCCAGTCTAGTCCTAGTATCTCTTTCCTAGATTGTTGATATATCTCTTTCTCTTTCTATGGATTAAATGTTGGCGTGGGATCCGCTGCTCAACCCCCTTTCCTTTTTCTGTCGCATCTGGTCCAGTTCTCATTCCTCCATGCATAACAATTTCTACTCTGGGCTGATCGTCACATTCCTTGTCTGCTATCTTCTGATTCTGATGTTGGTTTTGGTTCCCTCTTGCTTGCCACTTCACTATCAATTGAGGATAGTCTTTTGTCGCATGATCCAATGATTTTCAATGCATGCACATCGTGTAAGGATTCAGGTAGTCTCTTGCTAAATGTCTAGGTTGATTGCAATTATAACAAATGATTAGTCCCTTGCCTCCTCGACCAAATACTCCATGTCTTTGACCTCTACCAAATCTTCCATGTCCACCCTAGTTAAATCCTCTTGGAGTATTGTACTATGGAACCCCTCCTTCTGCTATGACATTTTCTTCTTGGATTCTGTATGCATCTGAATTGCGTTCTCTCATTAAGTCGAATGCACAACAATCTTTCTCATCATGTCCTATAGACTTGCAAAAATTATAGAACAAATTCCTGGGTGTACTCTGATACTTTTGCAATAATGGACAAGTAGTTGGATGATGTCCCCATGTTTTACATATCTCACAATATCCTACTCCTCCTGCTAATGGGTTTGGTGCTCCCGTGGCCATATACTGTGCAAATGTTGAACATTCATCCTTACAATGGCCTTCTGTCTTACATGTAATACACCAAACTTGTTCACACTTTTTTTTTTCCTTTGTTATCTTAGACAACTGGATCCTCAACACAACCAACTATGACTGTACCTATGCCATTCCTGCCCCATCTCCTACAAGAGATGCTTCTAACTTCATTGCAATTTCTAATGCTTCTGGCTGCGATGTGACCTTTTGTTGTGTCAACGGAAAACGAATGTGCGGTAACAGACCTGCAATAAACCATTCTCGATGTTGTTCACCAAGAATCCTAAATGTTAATCTACCCATCACATCTTTAAATCTCTTATCGTAATCCAAAACCGTCTCATTCTGTACTTGCTTAATTTATTTGATCTCTGTGATATACTGTGACTCAGATTTCGGCTTTCGAAATTCCTTTAACAAAGCTTGTTCAATCTCTGCCAATGTACTCAATTGTCTAGCTGATGTAGTTGTCTAATACATTATGTACCATAGCAGTGCACGAACTTTGAACGTTGTGGCTAACTACATAATCTTCGTTGCTTCATCTTGAACATTCTTAGCAGTCCATATCACATCGCATAGAAACAAATGTTGCTCTGGGTCCTCTGACCCCGCTCCTTGGAATTCTCGCATTCTCAATGTATGATCTATTCCTGCCATTATATTTTGCATAGTACTTACCTTCGATCATGCTGACTAACTTTAGTTCACTAAGCTAATTCCACTATTCTGACTACTATTTTGACTTCCTTACTAACTACAATTTCTCTCAACGCAACTCTGATTTCTGCTTCAGATCTAGGTGACACACACAGGGTCGTGGGTTCGACGAAGATTCTGATCTAAGATGGACTTTCTTCTTTTGCTAGACTGTACTGAGGATAATTTTCTTTCTCTATATGGTGTGATTTGAAGCATTGTGCATGCATCTCTTTTCTCAAATTCTCTATGTTTCTCTTCTCTCTCAGCCACCGTCTCCTTCTTACTATACTTAAACCTTTTCCCATAATGAAATACTCCAATATCTTCATATGAGTCAGTGTCTTCCTCTCTCAGCATCCTCATTCCATTCGGTTCTCATTCATCCTCTCCTTCCACTCTCAGATCACCCTCTGGTCATCCCCCAGTTGCCCTATGTGCGCGAAGGCGCCTAATAGTCAGATTCCATCTTCATGACATTCTTGTCACACAATAACATCTTTATCCAGGTAGACTATACACTCAAATATATTCCACGTGGACCCTTGAAAGATTCCTTCTCTGCGACACTATAAGACTGTGTATAATCTATCATAAATTATGTAATCTAACCTCCCAGTACACTATTCAACCAAAAATCAATTTCACGAGAAACTTTATTACTTATTATATTGAATTGTCTGATCGATTCAGGGGTCCAATATATACCAACGCTCTCAACTAGGCTTTCTAAACATTCAATCAAAATTATCGAAAATTCACCAAACAAGATTTCATGAAGATCCGTGAACACATGCCTTTGCAACCATTGTTCGTTGTCGAGTTGCTTCCTTTCTATCCATTCAATGATATCCTCCTTATTCGACCTCTAAAACATTCCCCTCAATTACAACTTCCGGTCTCGGCAACAAAACCATTTGTTGTTGTGCAGTGAATAGACCCAAGGTTAATCATCAATACACCAACAAAACCCTTAGACACCAACCCTTTCGGCATCACCTGCAAAGCAAGTGAAGTCTCACCCGAGGTATCTAGAGGGGCTACAGGAACCAAGGTTCTGCAGCGATGAGGAGAAGTGAGGAATTCAACATCTCTTTACTAACCATCTACTCATGTGTGCAATTTCCATTAGTTAACAGTTACTTAACGCTCAATATATTCTATGCGTGACATTATTCCCCTTAACATTCATTCATTTACCAGTTACTTCAATGTGCGACATTATAACATCATATATAAATAACACATTCAACATACTTAATCATTTATCATCATTGCACCATAACAATAAACATCATAACATGCAAAGACAACACATCAATTCACATAGGTTTAACGCGGTTCACCCAACTCGAGCTACATCCACAACGATTGGATTCTTTTTTTAGTCATTGATAATCTTCTTGCAGCTACGCATTGTGCTACAAAATATGCAACAATAACATTACGCAAACCTGCCTAGTCATTCTACTACAATGCGAGCCTCACTCCTTAGTCATAACATCCGAACACTTAGCCAAAAACTCAGTTCGCCCACTACTTGAACATTCAAAACCTCTCTACCCAAAAAGCCATTACATATTTATACATCAAAATAGGGCCAAGCTCGTTACAATGTGGACAAAATGTCCCAAAATCCTAACTACTTTCCGCCTTTTGCCCGCCCTCCATTGCACTTCCTCCTATTGTGTGCTTTGACTCCTTGAAGTCCTCTCCCATTCCACGCTTTGGTCCATCTTCTAACTGCCTTTTATTCTTTAACTTATTCTGGCGTAGATCCAAAAGCTTAACCCAAATGCCTATCCAACAACAACTATGCATTCCAATTGGTTCTATGAGAGAAAATATTATCAGAGAACTTCACAGTAGTGTTTTGGCAGGACATTTTGGAAAGGATAAGATGCTAGCCTTAATCAAAGATAAGTATTATTGGCCGAAGATGAAAAAGGATATAACCAGGTATGAGGCACGATGTAGGATTTGTCAAATGGCCAAAGGACACTCACATAACACATGGTTGTATATGCCATTACCAATGCCTACAAGCCCATGAACATATCTGAGCATGGATTTTGCGTTGGGGCTCCCAAACACACAATGAGGTAATGATTCTATTTTTGTGGTTGTTGACAGGTTCTCTAAAATGATTCATTTCATTGTTTGCAAGAAAACTAGTGATGCATCGAGGGTGGAACAATTGTTTTTTTCATAAATTATTAGATTGCATGGGGTTCCAAAAGCTGTTACCTTTGATAGAGATACTTAGTTCTTGGGTCATTTTTGGAGGAATTTATGGAATAACATGGGGACTTTACATTTCATTAGTTCCTATCACCCCCAAACAGAAGGGAAAACCGAGGTAGTAAATCAAAGTTTGGGAAATCTATTATGGAGCATTATTGGAGAGAATCCCAAGCAATGGGATTTGGCTTTACCTCAAGCATAATTTTCCTACAATAGTTCAATGAATAGATCTACAGGTAAATCTCCATTTCAAGTTGTTTATGGTAGAAATCCTATGGGTGTCCTAGATTTGGTGCAGCTACGGCTTGAGGATAGGATCAATGATGATGGGGAAGCATTTGCAGAACACATTCAGTAGTTGCAACAACAAGTGGGACAACAACTGCAGGCTAGTAATGAACATGAAAAAATTATAAAAGATGCTCACCAACAGTATCAGATATTCAATGAAGGTGATTTGGTAATGGTTTATCTACGGAAAGAGTGGTTTCCTAGAGGAACCTACCACAAATCGAAGTATAAGAAAATTGGTCCTTGCAAGATTCTCAAGAAAATTAGCGATAATGCTTATAAGGTCAATTTATCAGTTGATCTCGATATTTCCCCTATGTTTAGTGTTTCTGATTTATATATCTTCCGTGAGGATGATCTGGCTGATGACAGTTAGGCGAAGGTGGATTGGCAACATGTCATTCTGAGTAAGAAAAAGGAAAAGATTACACATGTTTTAGATAAGAAGACCCTTCATACTCGACAAGGCCAATACAATCGATATCTGGTCCAGTGGGAAGTTGTAGCACCAACAAAGAGCACATGGATTACAGAGGGGGACTTGCTGAACCTAGATCCTATTAAGTGGTAGCAATTTGAAGACAGTAACTTGCAAGAGCTTCGTTCTTTTCAAGTAGAGGAGAATGATGCAAGGATTTTCGAGGGTCATAACTTTTGAGTCGATTATCCGTTTGGGATGAAATTTTACAGAGAGTTGTGTCTTGAAGAGTTCATCGTTGTGTTGATCTAATCCTTAATATCAAACATCATCTCAACACTTTTTCGGGGCCAAATTCCTTCATATAAGGCCTCAAATTGGGGTTTTAGTGTTTTTTGGGGATTTTTTAAATTAGTAATTATTCATTATCTCTTATTTTATACACCTAATCAGAAAAGGGAGTTGACAAATAATGTTTCTCTAGTTTTATATTCATGTGAGAATTTTCTAAAATTAGTTATTTTTTTTCTAAAATTAATTGTTTTCAAAAATCTCATATAGTAGTTATAAGGGGTTGAACTTCCATTGTAATAGTCAGGACATCAACAAACTTCATTTTGACTTGACTCATTACATCAACTTGTAAAAGAACCGATCACATACCAAAATCATTAAACTCACCCNCCCCCCCCCAACAAAAATTGACTTTACTCAACTTGGCATTATTTTCACTTTGACTTCTATTTTAAGTAAAAAAAAAACAAACTTTATGAATCAAACTTTCTTTTACTATTGGCTCTCATACCAATTCTACTTTTATCTTAAACCATCACACTAAAAACCTTTACAAACCTTTAATACCGTTTAAACTCCATGAAAGTCTAAAAACTATGGACTTAAAATAAAATAAAGCTTGACTTTAGTTCAAATGCATGTATGCAGATATGTAGCGTGAACACAAAACTTCGTCCATTCTACTTTTGAATGTGTTGGGATCCATATCAAATGTAGGCCTTCAGTTGTACCACAGTTTCCATGCGTCCTTTCAAATCTATACACATGCCCAGAGTGGGGTTACCCAACTCGGGAGGGGGGCTCTCACAACACTGAGGACCTGCCATCTCCTCTCTCCTCATACAGATAGAAATGAGGCCATTTCCCCATTGTTTCATACTTGTCAAAGGGATCTCCACAACATGGAAACCAAAAGTCTTCTTCACACACTCCTCCAAGAATCTTGGCCTCTACCTCCCGTTTCAACAACTTTTCAGCCCGAATTTGCTTCAACACGGGAACAGGAAGAGCCATATATAGGAGGTTCCTCAGATGGATTATCTTCTCAACATTATTTGTTTCATTGCTTAAATATCTTTAACTCATCCAAACGCGTTGAAGATCTAAGTTTAGCACCGTCGAAATGGCCCTACCTTAGATCAACATCCTTGGGAAACACTTCTAATCTATAATATTGAATGTGGCAAAATCATTGTACATAGAGTTTCTATAAAGGACAAAATTTGTTTTACGAAACCTTGATGTAAGACAGAATAATACAGCCCCAAGGGTTAGCTCAAGTGGTTCTTAGCCATACGTGAAGCTATCCCCAGTGGAGGAGGTCATGAGTTCAAATCTATTGTTCCCCCTTGGGGTTAGGCCTGTAATTAGGTCGGCGGTATAGCCCCGTTAACTTGGAGGGTTTGTCGTGATCTTCTTCCTAGATGTAGCTAGCACTGATTCCGGTGCGGTGAACCACATGTAAAAAAAAAGGCATAGAATAATACAATACGCTTTCATAGTCACACTTAATCTACTCTACATGCAACACATAGATTTCTATCACAACCTTACAATGATATCAATTGATGTATTTTTCACTAAATGTTGGTTTGCATTGGTTTTCTCTGGAATTCAACGTGACTGAGATCATTCTACTTCACCTTGCTTGGATAATATATTTGCACCACCAGAGTCCTTTCTTCTCAAACTTAAAATATTGACAAGTATTCTATAATTGCAATTAAATGGATGTGCGGAAAGTCATTTGCTCCCCTTCTTTGAGATTTTATTTTGATGTTCTGAATCAATGTACCCAACAATCTACACATCGCTACCCTTGAATAAGCACACTATCTTCGACCAAATGCCTAAGAGAAATGTGATGCCATAGACTACCAAGATTGCATCTTCTGTAGCCTCTTCCATGATCGATAGATTTTCTCGGTGGCCAGATACTCTGATCACAGAGGACCAATTCCTTATAGCATCTCATAACTTCTACCTCCCTTGAGAACCTCAATTGTAGTGCTCTCTTCCTTTATCACTTCTTCTTTCAAACTTTCATCTCATTTTCATATTCTTAAACTCATCCTCCGCTTAGAACCTTTTTGCTCGCTCTGATACCAAGTGTTGGTATTATAAGCAACCATGAAAAAACATTAACACACATAAATCAACCATAAGAAGAACAATATACTCACAAACGTCAAATTTCATAATGTACAATAATGATACATAACTCTCACTCTTAAATACAAATGTGAGGCCTCATAATATAGCATTGAAGTGCTCATAACAAGATGTCCAATATAGCATAACAATCTCCACAATATCTTCGTGAATATCTTCATAAATATATATGTGATCTCCATGCCTAACTTCACTCATTATCCTCATCTTTCATCATACGTAGACTTCTAGAATAAGTCTAGTTTCATGAATAATAATTTCACCATATTATAAGTATGAATTATTCCTTCACTAACAAGACCTTCTAGGTGCTCCTGGTATAACACCCCCACTCGCTCTGCAGTCATGCAATGAATTTTTCCTTCCCTTGGAGTACAACAATTATGCTATGCCCATAATTTTTTTCTTCTTGCTTGATTGAAGGAAGGCCCAACCCCCACGTCATTGGGTGCAAGGAATTCTTTCCAACATTAGCCTTCTCCTTTGCCTTAAGTCTTTTGTTGCTTCTTCTGTTAGAATGTTGCCCCTTTCTTCTTTTAATGCCTAGAGGGATGAAATATTTGTCAAGCATTTCTTAATAATGACTTTTCTTATGTGCACCATCCATTTCAATTCCATTTCCTTTGACCTTTAAAAAATCCCCACATATCACATTCTAGAGTATAATATTGCACATGCATAAGCAACACTCATATAACCTAGAATTTGAAGGATCGCAAAGTGATGGACCCACTTTAATAGGTTATAGATCGACTTGCCCCGGGGGTGTAGAACAATCAGTGATGGAGTGTATTGTTAAGGCACTCCGTTATGTGAAGTCACTGGTTTAAACCCTCGACTATCTTTGTGTTTCTCATAAGGGGCCGTGTTGGCATGCCTGGGGTTATAGTGGTAGCAGTCGGATAACACGACCACGTGTCACACAAGTACATGCCCGACTAGTTGATGTTTTCCCCAGTAAAAAAAAAAGGGTTATAGATCAACCTAGGATACAAGATTTATATCCGCCCTCACCTCTGGTTCTCCCTAACCCATCATTCATTCTAGCTCAGGCCAAAAACATTACTCCACAAAACACATCTCAAAGAACACGCATCATCATTTACATAGAGATGCCTTGCCTTTTGCTTTTGCCTCTATTGGGAAGGTAAGTCCTAGACCTTAGTTCAACTATATTAGGATGGTATTACAATCGATATCACCGGTCGAATCATTCTTGCTATAACTTTTTCTCTACTACCAACTAGCACATCTCGGGTCTCTGGCGAATCATGGGTGTAACACCCCAAGGCCGAGCCCCTAATGAATTGTAATTATGCTTATAGGCTGGTGAGCCAGATGCTAAGACCAATGAGCCTGATTTTGTATAAGTAAATACACACATATCATTAATAAAATTACACTGTTGTGTGTAGACCCTCCACGAAGAAAGAGTTATGGGGGACTAAGCTCCACTAGGTGGGGAAGGGGCTAAGTGTCTAGGAATAGGGGCTAAGCTAGAGGGATTACCTCGAAAGGAATAATATTATATTATTATTTCCTAGAAGCTAAGGTTTGATATAACCATGTTATCCTAAGTTCTTGGGGAAAAAGGGGGACAAGTGTTAAGTGGAGCTCATGCACCTTCATGGAGGCATGTGTCAACCTGGGTGCATGCAATTTTAAGTGGAAAAGTCAGCTCGTTGGGGGGACTCACTGACCTGTCTCACGATTCTCATGACTGTCACGGATCCTTCACGATTAGGTGGGTACTCTTGCGAGGTTAGGCACCCGAGAAGAGAGCCACACTCGCCATTGATGTATGCATGATTGTAACCTACAGTTACTGGACGTCGCTCTGTGTGTTTTCCCTGTGAAGCTCGACACATTTGTATTTGCTTGAGCCGTGTTGTGTCTTAGCGTTTGGATGTTGCCACTTTCAGTGTCCATACCAGTTTTCTGTTGCTGCCATCACCCGTGTGTTAGTTGAATGTTGTTGTTGTATTGCTTAGGAGCTGAATTGAAGAAGCAGGTTGTCAAGCCTGTGAGCAACTCTCCCAGGTGAGAGAGTTTGCTGGGAAGTGAGTTCTCCTTGAAGGGAGTCCCATAGTAACTACAATACTCTGAGATTTCTGGTCCAACTTGTTGCTGAAGCCCAAGGTAAGGGAGGTGTAGTAGCTGATGGACTTGTATTAGTGAAGGTGTACCCTCCTAGGGTGGAGCAAGCATGTGGGGAATGGGGGTTTGTGGGTTGTGGGTGTAAGTGGATCCTGGGATAAAAGATCCTTCTTGTTATTCTGTGCAGCTTCCTTGTTGTCCTTGCCAAGCCTAGAATTCCCTTGCCCAATGGAGTTTAGTCCCAGCTCGGGGGTAACCCACTGTTGAGCATGGTGAGCAACGTGGTCTAAGGATGGGAGGTTCGTGGAAGGTCTGCACACAGTTAGTGGTCATCTATTAAAATATAAGTACCAATTCTTTGTTCATTGTATGCTGTGTATTTGTATTTGCATTATAATCAAAGAGTAATGCTTGTACACACACACACACATATGCTGCATGTATGTGTTAATATTGCTTCCGCATGAACATGTGTATGAGTAGAGTATTGACGTTTGTTTAATTTCATTAGATAGATATATATTTATATGTGTGAATACCAGATGTTATCTCTATCTTCCGGTTAAGTTTTATATGTGATTATTTCTGCAAAGTTACTCGGTGGCCTGGCCTAGCCTGTTGTTTAAGGCTGGGAATGTCACAAAAATGGTATTAGAGTAGTAAAGGCAAATTTAAGGTTGCTTCGGTAGTGTTACCTGACAGGGGTTGATGGTCGGGGTCGTTACAATGGGTCTATACCATCTACACTAGATCGACAATCGACATGACCAGAGATTCAATCCCAATTCAACTTCATGCCCATGGACTGTTACACCATCAAAAGTGTGCCTTCCATACCTCTGGTTGCATGAATATGGTCGCCCAGGTGCAGGCGAGCCCCATAAGTCTATAAAATCCATCTATCCTTTTCGACCTTCCATACCCCCGTTTGCACGAATATGGTTTCCCAGGTGCGGGTAATCCCAATTAGTATATAAAATCTATCTATCTTGGTCGACCTTCCATACTTCTACTTTCACGAATATGGTTTCCCAGGTGCGGGCTAGCCCAATAAGTCTGTAAAATCCATCTATCCTAGCCGACCTATTTGTCAGATTATCCCCATCCATTTTCAAGGTACCATCAACACCTCCAACAAGAGCAATCTCATGATTGATGTCTAATTTAGACTCTTTTAAAGATTAAATAACTATTACATACACTAAATTTTTTGGACACTAATTGACCCTCCCTTCTCTCATACACGTGTCGGGTTTTGTTCTATGACAACGCCATCTGTGAGTGAAATAAACTTTGAAAACCACGACCTAGGACACTAGGCAGGTGAAGGAATAAATATGCATGAAAATCATGATCCATATGGAAGGAAAAAATATATGTGGAAATTAAGATTAGAGCCACTTTTCCATTCAAAGTGGGTGCTTGCAATTTTCGTTTAGAGTGATGTCGTGTGCTTGCAATTTTCATTTAGAGCAATGTCAGTGCATTAATTATATGTCAGAGCGTCGAAATAACTCTATTGTTTATATTTGATGGTGGATATTTTTAAATTTTAATAAAGTGAAATGTTGCCAGTAAGTGGTGCATGTTTTAACAAAATCCACTGGCATACTGTATCCACTACAAAGATGCATGAATTTAGTAACTCAATCTTAAAGCTTGCTAATTGGGGCATGAGTAAAGCATTATTTCTGTCCTAGGTATAGTTCAATGCCTCCTATTGAGGATCCTCCCCAATTTATATTCTTCCTACGTATCTCATAAGCATAAGTGAAAGAGGCTAGGTGATCGAGCGTGGAAGTTACTTTCTGACTAGTTATCACTCAATTGGAGCTATCATCAATTGGGGATTCACCTAGAACTCGATCTTACCTCTTACATAGCTATTCAAATCCTACATCTTAGCGGGTGGGGGCATTGTGCTCAAGGTCATAGACTTTATTACCATGTGCATCATAGTTCACTTGTCTCATGAACCTATGTTCGCTTGACTAATGAACCAATCCAATGTGGACTAGGTGAAGGAAGGATACCGACTCACTTACTTGGGTAACTAAGGTCGCTAAGCTAATGGTCACTATACCTCGTACCAATAAGGAGTTGAGAGCGAGTGCTTGCCTCATGAACAACCATATAAAAGTATATATATGCGGAGGAAGTCTCTGCAACCATAGACATCATGGCCTAGTTATATCCGGTCATGACATTACGGTTGGAAGGTATAGTTCTATATTCAATTGGTAGGTATATGTTCTATAACAATTAGGGACACATTTTACCTTGGTTTACCCATCCTATCAGGCCAATACTTTTGAGAAATTAAGGTTGATTTCTCTATGCAATGTGGTTTATAAACAAGGCTGCCCCAAGAAAGAATTTAAATAAAGAAAGGTCAAGTCGAAGTGAAGCAATCAACTTGCCCCATTGCCTTCTCTTTAAACGTGACACTCACTTCCTACCTCTTCAACCAAAAAGTTAGGAGCGGGGACTTGTTGCTCTGCAACCCATCTTGTTTTATTATCAATTTTTTAAATTTCTTTATTTATAAATAAAACCTTATATCAGTGAAATGTCACATGGATAAAACAATGGAAAGAACTCACATTTCAAATGAAAGAATAAGTACTATATACAAAAATATCTATAATATAAGAAAAATGAAATTAAAACTTAAGATTACATAAAAATGTATATTAACTCAACTCAACTCATATTATTCATTTTTAATTGTGATTGCTAGCTTAGTTTAATATGTTGTAATATATGCCAACTTTTGCTAGCTTAGTTTAATATGTTGTAATATATGCCAACTTATAATGCTTGTATAATGAACTACTTGCCTTGTCTCTTCAAATATTTTGTTGAGTGATTATGGATATATATTGTTTTCATTTATTGAATGATATGTGATATGTTTTAATTGATACAGATATTAAACTATGTTGTAATCTTCTTTAAAATAAATTTAATATCTTTTTATTTCTAAAGTTTATGTTTGAATTAGAGTTAATTTCTTAAACCTTATAGTTATATGTGTAATTTAGTTATCACATGGATTTGATGAATTGTAATAATAAATAATTTATTTATTTATTTTCACAGAAATTTTGATAGAAAAACTGAAGGGATGCTTTCTCATGTTTGTGGATAGCATTTTTAATAAAATTATCAGTGTAGACTAGTGTGTCTCACCTAGGGTATTTGAATTGGGCACCTATTAGCACCGAACTAGCCAAATTCCCAACAACATTGACAACAATTGGTGGAAATATCCCATTAAATATACATAATTTACTTAAGTCCATTGAAAGATGAATATTATTATGTGTTAGGACATGTATCTCAAAACACTGATAAGGACATGATACCTCTTGCATATCTTGAAACTAAACTAGCATACCCCGGAAATAACAATATAGTTTTTTTTTATAAGTATATTATTTAATGAGTAGCATTGTAATGGTATATTAATCGTGAGCATAAACTTGATTTGTTGTAAAGTGTTTAGGTCAAAGTATGATTGATAGGTATTTGGTAATAAATATTTGAAGCTATTTCATTTCATGTATAGAAGTATGGACTAAGTCAAATAGTTTATGTATACAAGTACGATTACAACGTAGAAGAATCTAGAAGATATGCAACAAAAAAGATAAGCGTATTTTTTCTTTTTTTAATAACAAGACATAAGCAACATCCTTCATTTTTTCATAGTGTTCAAAAGAAATAATAAAATAAAATAACAATATTTATAAATAAAAATAAAAATAAATAAATTTATGATGATGATGATGATTAACGTCCACTAAGACCTAATTGGTCTATCGGACCTTAAGAGGGTAAGTGATTATTTGTGATTCTTTAGAATTTTGTTTCTGTGCTCGAAAAACATTAAGAGAAGGTTTCCAAGATCACCATACTTTTGTTGAGTTAAGAGGTTAGGAAGGTTGGTAGTGTGATCAATATTTTGAAAATGAGATCTAATATGGGTATA
>ML788236.1:108303-119408 GCA_009831015.1 Picea engelmannii
TATATATATATATATATATATATATATATATATATATATATATATTACTGGGGGAATCGACAACTCGCGGTTCTCGTACTCGCGTGACACGAGGTCGATCCTCGTCGACTACCACTATAACCCCAGGTGCAACCACCCAGCCCGCAAGAATGGTGCACGAGTAAATCCGGGTGAGAATCGAACATGAGACTTCATTTTACAATTTCCTTCCATTTACACAGCACTTGCCAATCCGTCTACACCCGTGCGGGCAACTAATAAAATATTTATTAAAAATACATTAAAATTAAAATAACAAGGAAGGGGGCAAATTCGTGGTTGGGTTTGTAGGAGGAATTTGCATGACCCCCTCATGTCATTTACTTAGCAATGAAAGACTCTACACAGACATCGTCAATTGCAGAGTTATGTGACTATATAATGAAGGCTAGCATTCTATACAAGTTGAATGCTACTTATCTTCTTTAATGAGATTATATAATACAATTGCTTTTTTTTTTAACATGGACTGAAATATATTTATATTAAAAGAGTTGGGTTCAGGCAATTAGTAAGCATATAATTCTTACATAAAGAGGCATACAACCTGGGGGTATTTCTATAACTAATATGTGGATAGTAAAAAGTAAATTCCTTCCTAAATAGAGATAGTAAAAAGTAAATTCCTTCCTAGATAGAGTTTTTGATCATCAAAACTAATCACATTTCTGTAGAATTGTCTAGATAGAGTTTTTGATCATCAAAACTAATCACATCTTTGTAGAATTGCTCAGGGCACCATAAAAAATTGAAATACGTAAATGAAATGAAGGAAGCAATATCTGGAGGTTCTAGGGCCTTATCTAAGAGTTGAAATCCTTCTTTTGTGTCTATAGGAGCATTCACATGATCTCCATTGCCACTAACAAGTTCAATGTTATCGCCTTGAGAAGAAGGCCTACCTGGATTAATTGAGGCTGAGGTGGAATGCTGAGGGAAAATTTGTGTCTTCAACTATTGTGTATCATTGTCTATAGAATCCATCCTATGGGACAATGTGGTCAAAGCTACCTCAAATTCTTTGAATTTGGTATCCATCATTTGAACCAGAAGAGCCATGACATTTTCAAATTCACGAAAATTATTTGATAATTGCTGCAGAGTTGAACTATTTGCATAGGTGAATTCTTTGTAACGACATAATGTTTTTTTGAAATCGCTCCAAGACATCTCCATCTTGGTCCCTTGGAACTGCAAACCAGAAAATCTCCAAACCCCAGCGATATCTCTACTTGGATCATAATTTGCAATGAAGTACATGACACAAAGCAAGGAATTCAAATGAATATGGGAGCATTGAATTTTATATTCAAGAAATAGCATGAGAAAACACAAAGGGAACATAAAATTTAAAACCATGCAGCATGGGTGAAGAGCACATATGATACTGGCCTCACCCAGAGTTGATAGGACCCGAAGTTGAGCAGCCCAAGGAGCATTCAACGAACAAAGGAAACCACACTCAAAATCAATGGAGAGATCTCTCCATAGCAACAAAATTGAAGCCAAAGTTGGAGCCATTGCACCGCCTATAAACCTAGACACATTCATTTTAGAGTGGATGCCTGCAAAATTGGTATTTAATCCCATATGTGTGAAGTGAAGAGAACTACTACCAATGACTGTCATCATGAGTTGAAAATTCTCGCCAAGATCGAGGGGAATATGTCATGAGAAGGACCCCCCTTTTTCCATTGATTTATATAACTCCTTGCTCAAGAGTTGAGCCTAAATTATCCCAACAATCAACTATGGGGTTTAAGTCCATTTTTATATGAAAAATTTTAAATTCTACAAACCTATATCGTATGGAGAGAATACTATGAATTATACCATTTAATTGATTGTTCCCAGTTGGATTCCTTTTAAAAATACCATGCACAATCATCAAAGATGTTGGAATTATTGTCAATGATGTAAAAGGACTAATGATTTCATATTACGACATTACAATACAAACAACATTTCCAAGATTGATTTATACATGTAGGTTTGCAAGTATATTAAAAAAGGGGTGCATGTGAAAAAGTAAAAAGTGAAATGATAGTTTCAAACCCATGGTCAAACCTATCTCGTATGGAGAGAATACGATGAATTATACCCTTTAATTGATTGTTCCTAGTTGGATGCATTTTAAAAATACCATGCACGATAATCAAAGATGTTGGAATTATTGTCAATGATGTAAAAGGACTAATGATTTCATATTACGACATTACAATACAAACAACATTTCCAAGATTGATTTATACATATAGGTCTACAAGTATATTAAAAAAGGGGTGCACGTGAAAAAGTAAAAAGTGAAATGGTGGTTTCAAACCCATGGGTTTGGGGTATTTTCCCATGGTATTGGGAATTAATTGTTTAATTAATGGACATGTCCCTTCATGAAGGGTTATGAAAAAGTATAAAAAGAGAAAGCGTTGAGAGAAAGTGTGTGTGTGTGTGTTAAAAATGGATTAGAAAAGATTGAATTGCAAAATTAGTTTTAGGTCATCTTGGCATTTTCACGATAACTTTTTTTTTTCTAAGATGTTTCAGACCCTTAAATTTGGAAGAGATGGAGGAGAGATATTGATGTACATGTGGTAAAAATTGCAAATGTCGGTTCACTACACTTTCAAAGATATGCCCCATGGAAGTTAGGGTTCTTAAATGCTCTTGAAATCAGTTTCTAACATGTAATCTTGACACTTTCACTATAACATATTTTATGTGTTGTTTCAAACCCTAATATTTTGTAGAGACAAAGGAGAGATAGTGGTGTACATGTGGTAAAAATATCAAATGCTTTTTCTCTATAGTTTTGGAAATATTCCCCATGGAAATTAGGGTTCTTGAATGCTCTTGAAATAAGTTTCAAATAGGTCATCTTGGAACTTTTGCTATAACTTATTCTCTGGGATGTTTTAGAACCTACAATTTTGCAGCGTCAAAGTAGAGATCATGGTGTACATGTGGTAAAATTACTATATGTTGGTTGTATATAACTTCAAAGATACATCTTCTAGAATTTAGGGTTCCTGAATTCTCCTGAAATCAGTTTCAAACAAGTCATCTTGGCCGTTTTCCTATAACTTTTTTTTATGGGATGTTTAATTCCCTATGATTTTCTAGAGACAAAGGAGATATCTTGGTGTACATGTGGTAAAAATATCATATGTTGGTTCACTAAACTTTCTGAGATATGCTCTGTGGAAGTTAGGGTTCTTGAATGCTCTTGAAATTAGTTTCAAACATGTCATCTTGGAACTTTTTCTATAAATTATTTTATAGGATGTTTCAAACTTTGAGATTTTGTAGAGACAGAGGATACATATAGAAGTACCTCACTTAAAATTTTCAAAATCATATTTGCAAAATTGGATACATGGCATGCTATACAAGTTCGTTACTGGGAAGATTCCCAAAACAACAAGCTTTGGGAAAGTTGCCATTTGGAAATTCAAATTTTGGTAAGACCCAATAAAGGCATAAGTAGTGAGTAGACTCAGTGAAGCCAAAAGAAATGAGTAGACTTGCTAAAGAAGGAAGTAGTGAGTAGACCCGGTGAAGGCATAAATAACAAGTAAAATTGGTGAACGTTGGTGCAACTCAGAGATTGGTGTCTCCTGCTAAGTTTGTGCTTAGTGGCGGGGATTGGTGTGTACAAAGATCTTTAAGAGATTGGTGTCTCTTTCTAAGTTGGTTCTTAATGGTGGGGATTAATGTCTTCAGTAGAATGGTGTCTATGAATATCTATAAGATATTGGTGTCTCTTGCTAAGTTGGTGCTTAGCGGTGGGGATTGGTGTCTCTAGTAGATTGGAGTCTATGAATATCTATAAGAATAGGTTGGTGCCTACCAAGATTTGTATTAGTGGGGATTGGTGTCTCTAGTAGCTTGGTGCCTAGAAATATTTGTAACAATAGGTTGGTGCCTACAAAGAATTATAAAAAAATGTTTCGCGGTGTTCACCTAAAAAGGTTTCCATGTGCTTGTGTTCCATGTTCCGTAGTTAATATGTGATTGTTTTCTTATGGTTGACGAATGTTTGAAAAAGAAAAAAATTATCTTATAATAATCCACCCCCCCCAAGTATAAGTGTGTGCTCAATAGTTGGTTTCAGAGCGAGTTTCAGAGCAAGTTCCTTCATAAATATTCTAACCACTAGAAGGTAGATCTTGGGAGCACACATGGTCGATCAAGAAGGTTTCTCCACAAACAAGGCTCCATTATTTGACGAAACAAACTACTCCTTCTGGAGCATAAGGATGTGAACATATCTAATGTCCCTTGGGTTTAATATTTGGAAATAAGTCGTGAATGGTTGTGCAACCCCAACAAATCCACCAACATATGTGGTTGGGAAGAAGCCTAGTGGACATAATGAAAAATATATGAATGTCATCTTGTCTGGTCTATAAAAATCCAAGTTTGTCAAGGTCATGCATTGTAAATCGACAAAATAAATTTGGGACAAACTTCAAAATATATATGAAGGTGATGATAAGGTTTAGATAACAAAGCTCCAAACTCATAGAAGACAATTTGAGAGTCTGAAAATGAAAGACAAAGACAATTTTGTATCCTATCTCCTCCATGTGGATGAAATTTTCAACACCATCAAAGGACTTGGTGAAAATGTTGAAGAATTGATGATTGTACAAAAGTTGTTAAGGTCACTCCCCTTAAGACCTGATGATGAAGAAATAAAGGATCTTTATTCATTAACAATGGGTGAATTGCATGGGATCCTCATGGCATATGAAATGAGGACAGAGAAAGAAAACCCATAAAAAAAATAAGCATCATTCAAAGCCTCAAAGAAGAAAAAGAATGGAGAGAATGAATCAATTGATAGCTTCGACAATGAATCAAATGCAAAGGAAGCACATTTTGTGAGAAAACTCAAAAAGGGCTCTAGAAAATACAAAGGTAAGTTGTTGTTAAGCCCTAGACAAAGCCCCATGTTATGTATAAAGCCCCTTATTATCCCTAGATATTGAATTATTACATTTCTAGTACGTCAACTAGAACCCTTCATTGCACCCTTTCCTCATAATTATAACCCTTTGTCTCATATATATATATATATATATATATATATATATATATATATATATCAAGGAGATCTAGTATTAGGATGATCTTATCTCAATTCATATTGTATTATGAAGTGGATATATTGTAAAAGTAGGTTTCCCCCTCGAAGTGGACTGTAATTCTTTGATTTTGTATCATTTTTAAGGCGTTGGATCATAACATTTGGTATTATAGCTCATTGATCCTAGGGTTTTTCTTCTCCGAGCAAGTCACCTTAGCATTTTTGCTATAACTTTTTTCTGGGATGATTAAGAATGTGAAACTTGGAAGTTGTTTATAAGACATATCAAGGTATTGGTGTTAAAAATTTCAGCTCCTGGTTCATCACACTTTTGTAGATACACCCTGTGGAAGATAGGGTATCTTATTGGTCCTATTAACTAGTCTCAAATAGGTGTTCCGGGTAAAATAATCATATATTCTTCAAAGAGGATCCAAATTCAGTGAGACTAGTTGCATTGAAAATATGACATGTTTTAGTATTTTGGATACACGTTTCAGAATCAGATATCAAATATTGCGCATGTGGCATTCTGTACAAGTTCGATTTCCTAGAAAGGCCAAAAATCAACAAGGTTTGGGAAAGTTACCCTAACTTTCAATTAGCTCATCCAATTTTGGTCATACATATGAAATTGTTGAGAGGAAATATCAGAGTACTACAAGATGAAATTTCAAACCCAGAAGGGTCGAAATTGAAGAAATACATCAGAAGGAAGGTCGGCCTGGAGGACAGACTCCAAATTAAGGGTTTGAAAGGTACATAACTTGCAATTGGCATACATTTTTATTAGAAGATATGTTTTTGGTGATTCAAAGTTTGTGATAAAGAGGGAAAAGAGGAGTATTATTATTTTTATTCTAAATGGGTCCAAAAAAGATCACAACACCAATTAAACCTCCAGAAATCTCAACCGCGACTCAAGATGATATCTACGAGATTTATTGCCAGATGGAAATGAAGATCACTAAAAAATAGGGAACAAATGATGGAGGAAATATAAAACAATATGGATAAGAAGATGAATGAGAATAAGAATGGGATGAGAATAAATATGGATGAAATGGAAAATAAGATGAATAGGAAGATGGAGGACATGACAAGGAAGATGGATGAAAATATGCAAAAATACCTGAACAAATTGCATAATTCTCTGTCTTCATTAATCTCTCAGGATCTAGATGAGAGACCCCCTAAAGGAGATATCAAAATGCAAGGAACTCATGAAAATAAGGGTAGTATTCAGTTTGAACAATCGATTGACAACAAACAATTTTCTAATGGAATTAACCCTAATAGTGGATATAATTACGGTGGGGGTCCTAAATTCAACTTTCCCAAAATTGAATTAAAGAAGTTTGATGGTACATAGGTATTTAATTGGGTGAACCAAATAGGGAAATATTTTGAACTACATAATATTATGGATGATAAGAAAAGGATCCATGTAGCAACCTTGAACTTTGAGATAAAACCATATCAATGGTATCAATGGAAAGTAAAAAGGCAACACCCTTTATATCACTACACTTGGGGTTTATTTACAAGATACTTAGAAGCACAATATGGGAAAGTTTGGGAACAAGACTACTTTAGTCAATTGACGAGAATTGAGCACGTAGGTGATATTGAAGATTATAATTCATAATTCCAGGTATTGGCCACAAGTGTGGATAACATAAGTGATGAACACTTGTTGGAAGATTACATGGGTGGATTAAAATAAGACATTAAACATGATATTTTCTTAAGACATCCTACAAATATTATCGAAGCTATGCAAAATGTTTATCATATTCATGCCAAAAATAAGGCTACACACAAGTATATCATTGGAAACAAAGATCATTTTGGGAGTCATAAGACAACCATACCTCAACCAACAAGGTTGAAACCTCAACAAATGGATGAAATAAGAGAAAAATGACCATGTTTCAATTGTGACAACAAGTACAGTAAAGGGAATAAATGCGGTGAGAAACAATTGTTCTACATAGACTGTGAAGATGAAGAATATAACATTCCTAAACCAACAAGGTTGCCACCTCAACAAATGGATGAAAGAAGAGAAAAAGTACTATATTTCAATTGTTATAGCAAGTATGGTAAGGGGCATAAATGCGGTGAGAATAAATTATTCTACATAGACTGTGAATAAGAAGAAGAACAGGAATTGGAACTGCCACAAGATCTATATCTAGAAAAAACTACTCCAATAATATCTTGTCATGCATTGGCTAACACCTTTACTCCAAAAACCCTCATGATAAAAGGATACATCAAAAATAAAAAAAGGTAACAATATTGATTGATTCTGGTAGTACCCATAATTTCATCAATTACAAATTAGCAAGATCTCAATTGCTTTGTATATCCCGCACCAGAGTTTCAAGTAATGACTGCAGATGGAGGCACCATAAATTGTTCAGGGAAGTGCCATAGTATTAAGCTCAACATGGGGGAGTATTTTTTGGATAGCCCCATGATTTTCATCCAAATGGGGAGTGTTGGTGTTGTATTAGCGGTCCAATGGTTGCAATCACGGGGAATAGTGGCCTTTGATTTTCAAAATATTTTCCTTGAATGGAAAGGAAATTGAGCTTAAAGGTATCCAAGGGAATCCCTCTAAAGTGATAAGCTCTAATAGCATGGAAAAATCAGTGAAAAAGGGACACCAGGGTGTAATTGCACAATTTTTCTCACTTGATGTTCAAACATCTATAGCCCCTACTCCATCATAAATCAAAATAATTATCAACAATATTTCCAAGGTATTTGGTGAAATACCTAAGGGTATTCCACCTACTCGAGATCATGACCATGCTATTCATTTGCAACCAGGAAGTGTACCATCTAACATTAGTCCCTATAGGTGTCCATATGCACAGAAGAGTGAGATTGAGCAGATGATCCAGGAAACGTTAGAGGCTAGAATCATCCAACATAGCCAACGATCTTTCTCTTCACCAGTGGTGTTGGTTACAAAAAATGATGGTTCATGGTGTATGTGTCCATATTATAGACGACTCAAAAAAATGATCATCAAAGATAAGTTTCCTATCCCTATCATTGATGAATTATTATATGAATTGCATGGAGCAAAGTTCTTTACTAAGTTGGATCTTCGTTCGGGATATCATCAAATCAGAATGAGGCAGGAAGACATTCCTAAAATACATTTTAGAACACATGAAGGTCATTATGAGGTTTTCATTATGCCATTTGGACTTACTAATGCACCTTCAACATTTCAAAGCTTGATGAATTCTATTTTCAAGCCCTTCCTTTGAAAATTTGTGTTAGTATTTTTTGATGACATACTAATCTACAAAAAATCTTGGGATGATCATGTACAACATGTTGACGAGGTATTACAACTACTGGAAGAGAAACAACTTTATGAAAATCCTTCTAAGTGTGCCTTTGGGGTCCAAGAAGTGGAATATTTGGGTAATATTGTATCTCATGAAGGTGTAAAAGTGGACCCTAACAAAATTAAATCTATGAGGGAATGGCCAATTTCCAAAACCTTGAAGAAACTTAGAGGATTGTTAGGATTGGCAGGATATCACCGCAAGTTTTTTAAGAATTGTGGTCAAATAGTGGCACCTCTGACAACATGATTAAAGAATGAAGCATTTTCTTGGACCGAAGAAGCAACCAAAGCTTTTGAAAACATTAAGGAGGCTATGTGTACAACTTTCATCTTGGCCACACCCTACTTTAAAAAAACATTTATTGTGGAGTGTGATGCCTTAGGCCATGGAATTGGTGCAATTTTAATGAAAGAATGAAGGCCCCTTGACTTTGAAAGAAGCCAACTTAAAGGAAAAAACTTAGTCAAATCCATTTATGAAGAAGAAATGTTGGTCATACTACATGTAGTTCAGAAATGACGACCCTACCTAATAGGAAGACACTTCAAAGTAAAAACTTATCATGATAGTTTGAAGTACTTCTTGGAGCAACGATTATATTCAGAAGAGAAAAAAATGGGTTAGAAATATGTTGGGTTATGACTTTGAAATTATCTACAAAAAATTAAAACATAATGTTGTGGCAGATTCCCTTTCCAGGAAAGAAGAAGAAACATAAGGTTCATTATGTGCTATTTCTATTCCACAATCTGATTGGGTGGAAGAAACAATGATAGAATGGAAGAAAAATCAAGAGGTATGTAAGAACATTCAACAACTACATGAAGACCCCAGTTTAGTAGATAATTTTGTATGGAATAATGATTTGCTATGGTATCATGATCGCCTATATTTATGTTAGAATTCCCAACTCAAACAGAAGGTCCTTCTAGAATTGCACACTTCTCCTATAGGGGGACATTTGGGATTCTTGAAAACATACCACATGATCAAGAAGGATTTTTTCTAGGAAGGTCTTAAAAGAGATGTTCAAAATTTTGTGTCTGAATTTTTGGTCTGCCAATAGAATAAGGGAGAGACAATCAAGACTCCAAGTATCCTACAACCATTAGCTATACCAAGCCATCGTTGGGAAGAAGTTTCAGTGGATTTTATTATAGGTTTACCCAAATCCGAAGGAAAGAATGTCATCATAGTAGTAGTAGATTGACTAACAAAGTATGCCCATTTTTTCTCTTTTTCTCATCCTTTTAAAGCAAGTATAGTAGCCACAACATTCATGGAAACAGTTCAAAAACTACATGGAGTCCCCAAAATTATTATAAGTGACAGAGACCCAATTTTTACAGAAAATTTTTGGACTGAATAATTTTCTTGTTTGGGTACTCAATTGTCTCATAGCTCATCTTACCACCTTCAATCCGATGGGAAAACTGAGATTGTGAAATAATTTCTAGAAGGGTATCTTCATTTCTTTGCATCTAATAAACATACACAATGGATCAAGTGATTTCCCTTTCTGGAATGGTGGCACACCAGATCCTTCCATACTTCATCAAAAATGTCCCCATTTCTGGCACTTTATGGATATCATCCTCCATCCATCACATCACCCTTGAAAGGGAATACAAAGGTTCAAGTAGTGGAGGACCACATAGGGAACCAACAATAGGTCCTCAAACTATTGAACAACAACTTGTTTATGACACAAAATAGGATGAAACAACACGTAGATCAACATCACAATGAAAGGGAATTTGAAGTGGGCGATTTGGTATTTCGAAGGCTACAACCATACAAACAACTATCCCTCAAGCAAGAAAAGAAGGACAATAAATTAGTACCCAAATATTATGGCCCCTATAAGGTTTTGCAAAAAATTGGAAGTATGGATTACAAATTGGAGTTGCCTCCATCTTCACGTTTACATCCAGTCTTCCATGTTTCTTTGTTAAAGAAGGTCATCATAAACAAGATCCCAGTCCAAACTATTTTACCAGAGATCAATGAAGAAGGGAAAATAATACTAGAGCCATAACCAATACTTGAAACAAGAATTAAACAACTAAGAAATTGAGCAATTACAAAGTACCTTGTCAAATGGAAGAACCTACTAGTGGAGGAGGCGACATGGAAATATGATTTCTTCATGCAGAAGCACCCGTGGTTAGTCAAGTGTTGAGGACACCACTTGTTTGATGGGGAGGGGCATGCTAATCCCTAGACAAAGCCCCATGTTATGTATAAAAACCCTTATAATTCCTAGATATTGAATTATTACATTTCTAGTAGGTCGGATAAAACCCTTCATTACACCCTTTCATCATAATTATAACCCTTTGTCTTATTCTTATATATATATATATATCAAGGAGATCTAGTATTAGGATCATCTTATCTCAACTCATATTTTATTCTGAAGTGGATATATTGTAAATATTAAGCCCTAATATTGGTTCATTACCCCTTAATTGGGGCATATTATATTAGTAATGTTATTTTATTTATGTCAGCTTTAGGCCATTAGTTGTAATTATACCTCCTAGTCTCCTATATATACCAAGGAGACATTTTTATTTTGAATCATCTTGTACTTGAAC